>JAECUM010003164.1:0-127500 GCA_016617855.1 Megalonaias nervosa | reverse complement strand
TCAATAATTTTGTCACAGGTCATATAGGTCTGAATTCAGTGGAAAAAAATAACACAGTCACGTAACGAATGATGAAGCACATTTACTTTTCAGTACGTCCCAAGTCGGTAAAAGTTTGCATTTTAAGTGCTGCCGGTAGAGTTTGTAAGCATAAACTTTTCTTCTGTAAAAAGGAAACTTTCATGGCACAGTAAAAATGTTCCAGCCATGTTGGAAGATGAAACAATCCATCAGATTCCATTGCTTTTATTAAAGTTTGGTAATGGCTTCCTTTGATGAAAGGTTCTTTGTTTTTATTGAAGATTGTAGTCAACTTTCTTTGATGAAGGGTGCATGCATTATTAAAGTCACTGCAAAAGGACAGCCTTGGAGAACCAAACAAATGCCCATTTCTTATTGTGGCGGCAACATAAAAAAATTGTATTGCGTGATTGAGACTGACTTTTTACTCATTCGCTTAGTACGTTTTCATAACAATCATTGCTTCAAAGGTAATGTTTTCTTTGAAATTTCAGCTACTATTTTATCTGGGTACATTTTTTAAAAAATTGAATTGGCTGTCGTATGGTCAATTGTAGTTACTGTTCCTCTCTGCCTATTGAATAGACAAGTGAGAGCTTGTTTTTGTTTTTTTTTTGTTTTTTTGTTTTTTTTTTGCTTTCACATTTTGTGGTAGTGGAGTGGTTTTGCCTTTGATGCATGCATCAGAAATTTAAAGAAAGGGTCAATCGACGATAGAGACGCAGGTGTTCTGGTCTGATGACAGGGATTACTATAGAAAATGTGAATGTTCTGAAGGATTTAATTCTGAGTGAACAGAAGAGGAATTTTTCTTAGCATCCACATACAAATGTCAATGTAAATATATTAATTACTAGAGAGTGGCCAAAATTCAGCTGAAAGATAGATTATGAGTGTAAGGGTGCAAATTTCTGTCGATCTATAAAGAGCACATTAATTTTGGCAGGTGAACAATTAATTAAATTAATGGGACCGGTGCGTGTTAAATCGCCATACTGGAAGGATTTTTAATGACTGTGTCGTGAGAGGTGGTGATTATTAATTAAGCATTCGTTTATTTAACCCATTTTATCCTGAATACGACTACGGGCGTAATACCTCATTCGATCCTGAATACGCCTGTGGTCGTAGTATCCCATTTTATCCTGAATACGACTATGGTCGCACTCTACTACGTATGTGTATAGCATCTCTAGAAACACATGTTAAACATCACACATATATGTGTACTTCTTCACCAACACAGGAAATGGTTAAAACATGCATGCGCAGTGAAATTTAAAAGAAAAACGTGGCTGGAAAAGAAATTGTTGGCTTCAAAATCGATCCATAAAATGATGGACGACAACTCAGGTGTAAACATGGATGTTGATAGCAAGGGTAGTGACATTGAAGTTGACGATTTGGATGATTCTGATGATAATATTGACTTAAATGACGGGTTAGAACTGAATCAAGTAGATGAAAGAGATGATGCATGGCTTCATGCACTTTTAGACAGTGATTCGGAGAATGAAGCTGACTTTGAAGGTTTTCAAGAGGAATGGGTCGGGGATGATTTTTCACCTCGGTTGCAGCGATGATTTATTATATTGATATTACTGACATAGTGACGATGTGGACTTCAAAATTTGAACAAAAATTGTACTGATTAATTACCTTTATCTTACTGAAAGATTTCTAGGATTAATTTGTGACAAATTTTCATGAAAAACTGCATGCTGAAGTACATGTTCTAGAATGTGAAGTAAACAAATTGTTCCAGGTGTTTTGATGTCCAGTTTTAGTAAAATTATTATAACTTTTGAACTAAAATACTAGAAATAGAATTATCTTTATTTTATTCACATATTATTTGGAGCATTTCATTCATCTTCATAACAAAAGATTCACTGAACATCATGGTAAGTTTTTAAATTTTTTTTTTTTTTTCTTTCAAGTCATATTTCAAAATACAGTTTTGAGCATGTACATTGGTAAATAATAACAAAACATATATCACTGTGTTGCAAATTTTATTACTTTTCAGAGATGCATAGTTTTATATACTTTAAAAAAGAAATAACAATGTTACAACACTTTTAGTAAACATGGTGAAGGTCATCACAATTTCTGCTGCTGCTGCTGTATGATGCTCCGTTTTACCACAATGTATTTAGAATTGCTTCTCAGGAATGAGGCACTGCAGTTGAAATTGGTAAACAGGATAAAATGGGTTAACAGTCAGACAGACTGGAAGGAAAGGGTTACCGTCAATCTTTGTATCGAAAATGTCAAATTTGAAATTTTCCAGAGTCAGTTATTTGGAAATCTAGAGTCCAGGCGGACCGCAATTTTGGCGCCTAGTTATAGAAGGCGGGAGATATATTTAATCCAGGTTGGTCACGCTAGGTATGGGGCGTGGTTCCCACATGAAATTTCTTGGTTTTAATATTCCCCATCGCAAAATTTAGTCAGTCTGCGTTTTTCTGCAAGAGAAAACAAATGTAGGAGACTCCGAGTTTGAATTTAAAAGAAATTCACTCGTAAAATAATTATCCAAGAGACCGGCTGTCTGGAAAGTCGACGGACACAATTCTGGAGGTAGAAGCGAGCAAAGCTTGAAAGCACAAGGGGAAATAGCTCCACTGACGTATCCACGTACCTACTTGTCCAAGTAACCACGTATCACATATTTATGTATCCACCTACCCACACAAAGTTTGAGGGCCAAAAGAGGCAAGACAATAGAGTGTTTGGAGAAGAGAAAAGAAAAGCGAAAAGGACCAAGAAGAACAGCCACAGTGAAGTTGGAATAAACCGGAATTAAGCAGGTTATGAAGTTGTACAAGGCAATGACTTCGATTGTTCACTCGATTCTATGATGAACCAATTCTATCATTTAAAACAGATCAGCTATTTATATAAGTATATTTGTGTTTGAAATTCGGTGAATGATTTATTTCAAAAAGAAGTGTATCTTCCTGATGTAATGCATTGTCACAGTTGTTTATGTAATTGATTAAATTGTTATTTTTCATGTACGGGGGCTCATGTCATTCTGTTTATATATCTGCTCAGATCTCTATTCCACCTATAAGTTTCATTTCACACTTTATATTAATATTTACTCGATCCGGGCAATAACACCGAAGGCAATCACCCTATAGATAACAATAACCCAATAAAGTGGACACCTTGTAAGAAGGTACAATCCGTCAATCAACCCACCACCACCACCACCACAACACCCAACAATGAGATAATGCCTCGTCTGGTTGATCTCCGCAACCAGAAATGTAAATTTGAAATAAAGCGGATATCAGAAAACATACAGTACTCATGCTTGATGTCAACATAAGCAGATTATGATATAACAATGCACTGTTAAGATGGTTTGTCAATATGGACAAAGAATTTGTTTATGTAACAACAGATAAATTTTTGGTGCATTTTATATCAACTTTGCAGCTTCCTTTCATGGGGCCTCTGAATTTCTCCACTCTAAACCAATTGTTGTACATACAAGTTTAAACAGCCAACAATGTCACCAATAAAAAAATCGTCAGATGGTATATTTTGCCACCAATAAGGAAAGAAAATCACAATTTGCAACATTGGCAAAGCCCTGCGCGATTCCTGAATAAACTTTTTACATGTTATTTTTTGTACTTTTAAGAAGAAAACACTATTTTTTGTGTATGAGAAAAATGCATATAAAATTTCAGGATCCATGCCATGATCGTCTTGTATTATTCATACACGAGCTCTTCCTTAAAACGATAATAAAGTTTGGGTTTTTTTTAAGAATGAAATTTTTTTTCATGTGTGAGAAAAATACATGTATATGAAATTTCGGGAGCCACACCACGACCGTGTTATATCTGAATTCGTGTTAAAACAGAGCATGCTATAGCGGGGTCACACTGTATGTGTGTGTGTGTGTGTGTATATATATATATATATATATATATATATATATATATATATATATATATATATATATATAGACACACACAGACGCACACTGTAACGATGTTCCCTCTGTACAAAAGAGGGGTGGTTAATTAGATTTGGCTGTCGTTATCTAGAGGATTACCTCCCTCATTTTTATTGCCCGGTGTAAGTGGATAGAACATCAACAGAGAACTGAGCATAACTATTGAGAAGAAATAATACAATATGAGCCCCCTTTAGACAAGAGAAAAAACAATTTAATCAAAACATAAATAATGTCAGCTTCAATTCAAACAAATTTACATCTACAGAATTTCAATAGCAGTGTTCTATTATTGATTCATTTCATCATGATAACGAGAGTGGTGAAACGAGCACAATGTCCTCGCCTGATTTGCATCACCTAGCATCACTTCCTGTCTTTGTCTCTGTGTATCCCACGTCTTCCCACCTTCACATGTATACGTTTGATCATTCTTGATCCTTCTATCCTAACCACTTCATCTCTTATCCGGACTTCAGTCTTTGAGACTGTTCCAGAGAGCTGTTTCCCTGAATGACAAGATTACCACTCAGTCTCTGTTTGTATCACCTTCTATATGTATATAAAATTCTCTCACTTTAATTACTCAGAAAGCATAACTAGCTATCCAAACACTGCGTAAATTCTGACATAGGTGACCTTAACGATTAATGGTCCTTACAAATTTAGACTGTATTTTGCGTAAGGTACAATTGTTATCTCTAGTTACAAACGACCCCTGTAATATACATCAAAGTCTGACCTAATTTGATAGGTCATCACCCTCGTTTCACAGCAGCTGACCATAAATTAGCGTGAGCGGTGCATATAAACAAACATTCCCATATCTCTCTGCATACGCTACCACATGACTCCTTAGACATCCAGCCTAGTCAGTTCCACTCAATAAGATACATGCTCGATTACTGTTGCATAAGATTCACTAACTTCTGGCTCACTGCAATCCCTAACCTACAAGATTCTTTAACCCTTTAGCTACTACAGCTGTTGTGCAGTTTCACTACTGCTGAGTGATATCGTATCAATTACTGAGACTACTGAGGCTGTTTGCTAGGCTTAATACTAGAGCATCATCATGGCTGACTACAGAAACTGACAATAAAAACATGGTTACATTTATATTCATTTCATTAGTTTTTGCTGGATTTCAGTGAAATAAAAAACAGCTTACCTTGTATAGTGTCTGTTATTCATATATTTCCACTTTATATACTCCTACATCCCATCATACAAGAAATCACAGTCACATAAACTGTTTTGAATCCCACAAAATAAATCCTCGTCATCTGATTCAAAATCACTTACATCTAGTGTTGAAACGGGACTAACATCAATATCTGATCCATTTTCTAAGAATGATCCATTAAACTCTTCGATATTGCTTGCACTGAACCCTTCAAAGTTGCTCATATCAGAATCGGAATCCATTTTTGTTTATCTCAACTACACGTTTCATACATTGCAGGAAAGCCCTTCCCGCGTGTCTAAATTTAACCTCTCAGCTTTCAAACTTGTATCAAAATGTTCAGTAACCAGTCCTCTCATTGGTTATGATAATGAAAAATATGTAAACATCTGTACTTTCAACCAATCAATGTTTAGTTAACATAGCAGTCACGTCCGCATTGATGCGACACTGGGGTTTCGAGTACTGCAGAACTACGTGCACATAAGCGACACTGGGGTAGTAAACGAGGCTTATTGACACTGCATATATGCATCAATGGGGTTCAGGAGCTATATACAGGTGACGCTTAGATGCGGTAGTCGTAGCTAAAGGGTTAAGCATTACAAAATCAGATATAAATATGCAATTATCGTTAACTCTACGACAAACGGTATCATCCTAACAGACACAGGAAATTAATTCATATAACCCAGTGAAATCCTACACATCTGAAAATTTGGATTTCATGCATTTAGTCAATTCTATCAATGAATTAGCAACTATAAAATTAAAGAAATAAATTGCATAAACAACTCTAGCATATCAACAGATTTCCATGAAATCGAACAAACTATGCATATTATGGATCCTAGGCATATCAAACACATTTGCATAAAACAAAACAACAAATAGAAAATTGCATGAAAAATTAAAATTGCGTACCTTAATGCTGTTCTTTTGAAGAAAATGTGCGCCCTTAGCACAAAAGCCTGTCTTTGCTTATAAGACAGCCACCTGGTCCCCTTACTTGTCTTGATGAGGAAAGAACTACTCTTTAGTTTTTCCCCGGAGTCAGTCAAGTATTGCTCCTCTTGCTGGAAAATCTCGGACTGAGGAAATTTGCCCAAAGTTGTAACTTTAAATTCAACATTACTTCCAAAGTGTACGCATTAAGTTAAACTGACCAATCGTAATCAGCCGTTCCTAGTTTTTCCCCAAGATAATTATTTCTTTCGTTAGATTTTGACAGCCCAGACTGAGAAATACAACACATACCAACTTCCCTTTGTCAAATGACTATTCGACATGGCGTTCCTGTTAAGCGGTTATGGTTGGCAACTTTAATGTTTACTTTCCCAGGACAGCGTTGCAGTGCCCGGGTCAATTCTAAATTAGCCATAGATGCTGGCCTCTCGAATTTAACAACTGACATGGGAAAAGGTTGAAGTGACCCTTCACATAAAACCTTGCTGGCTTGACTGTAATAAAATTTTAATGTACAATGTATTCGATTTTGAGGTTCAATACTTGCTCAAAATTCGACACGTTACACACACCACTCCCTCGATAACTCGTGCCCTGATAACTTTCGAACCTGCTTATAACAAAGGGTCAGTTGTGGATCCCATTTTTTTTGCAACTAGAAAGTACTAAAAATTTACCCCAATTTGTTGAATATGAAGAAAATCACGATCAAATTTGGCAACTGAAACCTTGATATATATCGCTCGTTTTATCATCGAAAACAGTTGATATGACCTGGAAATTTGAATCGACATTAGAAAATTATCAACTTTTAATAAGAAATCATATATTTTGTTAAAATGTCTTTCCAGACATTCTTTCTTGTTACACCGTAAATAACAGTATGCAGTGAAATTTCAATCAATGAAATTGTCACTGACACCTACTTGAGGCAGCACTTTAATAAATAAATACCAATTAAATGTTTTTTATCACGTGAAATGCATGTTTTAGTTATATCTTTTATTTTAGTTTAAGTGAAATGATCATAAATACAATGTGCCCTGTTGTATTCAGTTGTGAATTACGTCAATCTATGATAACAGCTACGTCTGCGAGCATGTCTCTGAGAACCTAATTAAGTGCCGACGGTGTTTTGATACTTAATTTGCGTAAGTATTTGTTGTATTGTTGCTCTGAATTAAAATCTGACCTCCTTGTATTACCACATCAATTGCGTCTTTTTTATCAAATAAAAGGGGTGGACTAATTGAAACATTTAAAGGCATGCAAATCCAACCTGCATGACAGCTAGCGGCCCCAGTCTAGTGTCAGTTCAACTCATTTCAAGCGATCAATCACTGTTAAAATTTTTTGGGAGAACGCAGTATAATTAAACTACCTTAAATTAGCATACTCATTCACAAAGGTGATCAATGATAGCAAGACAACCAAGTGATATGAATACATGATGACGTAAAATTCTGTTTCACAGATACATTTTATTAATGAAGCTAGTTTCTGAGTTTGTATTTAATTTGTCCTTCCTGAATTGGCACTTGGAGATTTTCTTGTGGATGAAAAGAAATTCCACTATTACTTGCAAAGAAATCATGGCATCAATATTTTATTATAGAACAATACAAAAAAAATTGACTTTCGACAATGACGGCTGTTTCATGAACTAAATGTTCCATTTGTTTTAAATAAAAGAAATCTTGTTTGATTGTGAATTTGAATCAGTAACTATTCTGGTTCCCTGCTAAGTATGCTCCTGAAGTTACATTCCACAGAGTAGAGGGCAAAGCAGGTGCTTATGGATCAGGGAACCAGACTACTCAACAACAACATAAAGCAGTGAGGTAATACACAGTGTTTTCACATACACTTGAAGGTTGTTGAAACCAGTTGGAATAATACTAACAATCTCTCAGTGGCTGGACATTTTGAAAATAAAGGTCATTTTAAAATAAAAATGAGTAACTTTGCACTTCATTGACAATTATTTCCAACACGATTTTAAAATGAGTATTCAGCCATTAAACAGACCAGTTCGTTTCTCCCCCCAACCCCCATGCAGTGTTCTTGATGTCCTGCAAGGGTAGTATCATTTCATATTGTTATGGAGGTCCCTTGACAACTCGTGCCCTTGCTTTTAGTGCAGTCTGTGCTTTTGGACCCTGTTGTACACGAATTATCGAGGGAAAGGTGTGTGTGTGTGTGTGTGTGTGTGTGTGTGTGTGTGTGTGTGTGTGTGTGTGTGTGTGTGTGTGTGTGTGTGTGTGTGTGTGTGTGTGTGAGGGGTGGATACTTTTCTCATTTGTCCTGTAACCTATTTAAGAAATTACATTGATGTCACCATTGGACATAGCTGTGATTACACCCACACAATATGCAAGTGAAACTGCTGAATGGAATAGAGCTTTCTCATTGGTTAACTGAAATTGAGGTTACCAGTAGCATAGTATAGTACATCATTTTTGGTTGACCAATGAGAGGATGGTATTCCATTCAGTGTGTTGCATAGCCATGTCCAGTGGTAGTTCCAGACAGATTTCATATAGGTGTAAAAAGTTGAGTATCTGATACAGCAGGTTCTATTATTAGAAGTGTATTAACTTGTTTTATTATAGATAGCACATTTGATTTATAGGTAAATTGTAAGCATCAATATGAGCCCCTGTGCACCATATCAGAGTCGACAGGGATATGAGTACAGTTGTAGTGGTGAACAAACACAAGTCAGTTTCTCACATGACTTGAAACATGTTTACAGTTTGTCAGTACACAAATACACTCTTTTTTTTTTTTCCAGTCCTGGGGCAAATTTTTTTGCTAAAAGTGGGCATATGTGGTGTAATGGAATCATACATGTGACTCTCTCACATTGGAGGTTTTTCACTTTTAGATTAGGGGTGTCATTCATCCCTAGCGTCACTAAATTCTTGTGCATATGCAGAATTATTATTGAAAACTTAATTTTATTTTCATTTTGTTTCCAGCAGATACAACTTTATAAGCAACATAATTCATGTTTCTTATACAGTATACGTAGATCATTTTTCAGATCTAGTCAAAATAAAGTACCTGGACTCATAATCCTTTCTTAAAATGAATGTAAACTAGACTAAAGTACAAGTCACTAACTGCTATATTGTAATCCATTGTAAGTAATTGAAATCCATAATGCCTGGGATGTAGGATGTCCTAGTCATGATCTGTAATGCAGGTGATAATCATTTTTTGGATTTGATTGTTATTTTTAAAGAGTGGTGATGGTAATGATGATGACGACAACAAAAAGGTGTCTGCAAATTAGTTTTAAAGTTACAAAGGGTGTGTTAGTCTGAATGTATGCATGCATCGGTGCTTCATGTGGAGAATCTTGCTGACAGTATTCTACCAATCTTGAACAGCTCTGGCAGGCAATCAGCAATCTGAATGGACACACAGGCAGGAAACAATTTGAACTTAGTTGACTCATGTTGTACCAAGATTGCTACATTCCATTGCTGAGGCTAAAAGGACATTTTCCATATACAGGAAAAAGTCAAACTGACTCCAGAGGAAAACTGGATGCTTTAACAGTACATAATATTTAAGTGTTGAGAATCAACAGTATTGATGTCTGCCACAAATATATTCCAGGCAATGATCTCATAAGAAATACTAAAAATGTTCATGGTACATGTAAATATAAATGGCAAAAAGTTACTGTGAAAGGGCTGATGTGATGAGATTATGTGCATATTTTAATGTTTTAAAAAATTGTAAATTTGTTAAGTAGTTGTAATTTTGTTCATTTGCATGCTAAAATTGGATCAGTGAAAATCCTCCCTCTCTTGAGACTATGTTCTTGGTTTTTTTTGTTAGCTGAAATAACTATGTTCTGAAGACTGGATACAGTTATTTATGGACACTGTCTGTAGAAAATTATGCTGTAGACTGACTCTTCAAGGATTGATTTGACTTGTATGATGCATTAAAAGTGACTTTTTTTGGCAGAAAATACTGACTCCATGATGCAAGTGCATGTGAGAATGGTATATGTTGGAATTTCTTGAATAAACAAAAAACAAATTAGGATATTTGTGATTCTGTTTTTTTTTTCTAAATGGCCGCACTTTTTGACCTGGTAAGGACCATTGGGCCACACTTTTTGACTTGGTAGGGACCATTGGCCACACTTTCTGACTTAGTAGGGACCATTGGCCACACTTTATGACTTGGTAGGGACCATTGGCCACACTTTATGACCTAGTAGGACCCATTGGGTCAATTTTTTTTACATGGTGATTGGTAAAGTCAAGCACTTCAGACCACTTGGCCACCCAGGGTGATGGAGGTAACCTTACGACTATCCATGTAAATCGGCCCATATCCTGCCTTTCTACTTTAAACCGACAGATAATACCAGTATTTTGACTGTCCATGTATACTGACTTGTAAGTTGGCTCCAACTGCATAGACCTAAATCTGCTGCTGCCTAATGCACTGGCAGTTCTTGCTTTGTGCATTGTGTTAGGAATAATCACTTGAACAAGCAGTATAGACATGATTTGCTGGTGCATTATTCAGGGAGTGCACAAGATCTATGTTTAGAAATTGCAAAGCTTTTGAGGAGTTTAAGGCAGGATTATGGACAATTCGTACTCGTGCAAAACTGAAGTCCTTTCTGCTGAAAATGTGGCTGACAGTAGGGCAGTAACATATGGGCAAAGATGAAAGAGAATCCCTTAGCCAAATATTGGAAGCGTTCTAGCTGGGAAACAGCATACTGTTGGAGTGGTGAAAAAAAGGAAAAGAGTAGCACAGTTTGGCAGTTCATCTTCTTTGTGCAGCCTTCAACCAAGCATTATAATGTAGAACACATACGTTCAGTCTTCCTTAAGCTGTGGCATCTTTTGACACATTTCCTGGTCAAAGTATTTTTTATGCCATTGTTAAGCTTTCTCCTGCTACTTTTTAAAAAATTCTGCTCAGCAGCTATCAACCTGTATAACCTGTAGGTCTCAGAAAACATCTCTCCAAGCAGTGTGTACCATCCTCACATGAGCACAAAATCCAAGATGCCGAGTCAGTAGGTCTTTTGAAGTCATAAGAGTGAAAATCTAATTGTTCATCATATTTACGCACACAACTTTTACAATATAACAATATACTGGTTTAAACCTTACACCATATTTTATATGATGTATTCACATATCTTAATAAGCTCTCCCCCCCCCACTTTTTGTCCTGGACTTATGTAAATGCCTATTTAGGTGCATGTTTCAATTGCAGTATTGCTCAAAGAATGGAAACGGCTACTAGTGTTGAACTTGCAGAAAACATCACCATTTTCACAGAATCAACTCACATTAAAACAAACATGTCTGGTGTCTTGTTACTACTTAACTTTATGGTTTAAATTTTTACCAAAAATAGATCTTTTGTATGCTTTATTCAGATCAACCATATTGGGGGAGAGAGAATGCTCCTCCAATGAAGAGAGCTTCCAACATTGTCAAATGCACACAACTCTTTATGAAATTGTGGTGTGTGCTTGTTATGGTGAGATTATCTTTAAAAAATTTATCCAAACAATAATTACTTGAGCGTACTGTTTGGGTATTTAAGACAGTAATGGTAATCATGCAGTTCTCACAATTTCAGCCATCAGAGATGGCATGATTGGGTGGTTGTAATGAGGGCACATCTTTTCTGTGAACTATTATGTACATCTAGTGTTGTTCCAAGTATCAATTATAATTGAAAATCATTCGGTTGAGTGAACCAATAAGATAACCAATTGTGAAACTCCATAATCAATTATGCAGAAATGGAAGCTAATATGAAGCAATCGGCAAAGACTAGTTCCTTCCCCTTGTATTTGGGAAGAAAGCTGAAGAAATCAAATGACATTTTAAAAATGTCACTTGATACACATGCCATGGATCAAAATTGATCATACCACAGTATACCTATATCCTGGTGGAAATACTCGTTCTCATTTGGACTTGCTTAAATTTTTACAAAGCAAAGGAGAGACCACCAACAAAACAGAATTTAGATATGACAGATGTTGTATTAAAACTCGACAGAAAGGAGCATGCAAACAAAAGTAGTCCAGCAATTTTCATTGAAATCAGTGATGGGATAGATTGCATTTTTTTATATTTTCATTAAACACATATTCCAGTACGTATTCTTAAAAAGACGAGTATCCCAGTTTTGTTTCTTGTTTTAGTTGCATGCAAAAACACAAAGGTTAGTAAAACTCTGTGTAAATGGTAAGCTAATGGACTTTGATCCACTACAATTGAGCTGAATTATTTATTCCCATCATAACTGACAACTATAAAACCATACCATACTCCATAGGTGCAGACTTGTATAATTTGAAAATTATAGATATGATTACATGATTTTACAGTGAAATTCTAGAGTTAATAAATTTAAACAATTTTTGATGATTTGTTTTAGTTTAAATGTAAATTTCTTTGATTACAGTATTAGTAAATAATGACAAACAAGAAAAGAATGTCCTTCTGTACTTTAATTGATAGACACATGACATACGTATGAAAGGTTTTTTGGGGATGCAAAGTTTTTCAGTTACATAACACTGCTCAGCCATAGAAAGATGCTTTCATTTAACAAAGTTGTAGAACAAAAATAACAGCATATTACTAAAAAATGTAATATTTTTTCAGGTTAAAGTATACATGCCATTAAAAGGAATTACTCCTTCCTATACATTTACTAAAATTTTAAACTCTTGAACAAGATATAACTGTAGAGCAAACAAAAATTAAAATTTGTTCATAGTAACTGATTATATTTGATTATCAGTCGGTTAAGTGGAACCGATTATTGATTATGAAATTCTGACCGATTCCCATCACTATGTCTATCTAATGTGTACTTAACTTTTGTCCATATTGTAGATTTACTAAGATAATGGTTATTTGTAAATATGTTTACATAGCTAACTTTTGTCCATGATTGTAAGTTGTAAATAAGATGTTGACATAGCTCTTCGAGTTCACAATATTCTATAAATTATCTTGTTTGCAATTTGATGGAATTTTCCAATTATAAAAGATTTGTATCAAGGGAGTTCCACAATATTCTGTTGGGTCATAGGTCAGTTGACAGTCTATATATAAAAAGAGGTTTTGTAAAGAAAATCCTTATTCCTGTTGCAAGGTCAGTGAGTGGAATCATTTATTTAAATTATTCATTGGAATTATAAAGTTCTTATCAACTTTTTGGACTAAAACACTTTGGTATGACTCTATGATCTTAAACCAAGTAAAGAAAAAGCAAAACCAACAAGTTTATTAAATTCAACAAATAATTTATTTCCCTAGAATACAAAGTGAAAATTGAAATAAAAGAACTTACAGTATTGTGAATCAAATCCCAACTAACCCTACAGTTCTATCACAAGTTCAGAAGTATAATGTTCCGAATGAATTCCGGTGATGTTCCAAATGAATTCCAATCTTGAATGTGCTGATGTGCCAATAATCTTGAATGTGCTGATGTACCAATAGCCTTGATATATCACAATAATATAGATTCCACGATAATCCAATGGTAGTGTTTTGTCTAAAATATTCAAAAATTACCCCAAACTGTAAACAAGTTTCTTTCTAGAACCTTATAAGGTCATAATCAATGTGGGAGGTTGCGGGTTCGAACCCTGGCCGAATCATACCAAAGACTTTAAAAAATGGTACTAACAGCTGCCTCGCTTGATGCTCAGCATTGAGAGGTTAGTGTTAGGACTGGTTGGCCTGGTGTCAGGATAATGTGACGGGGTGGGACATCATGCTACATGTCTGCAGCATGATGCCCCAGTGCTCGACATCACTATAAACTGTCACACTGCAGACATCGTAGCGATATGACTAAAAAATTGTTAAAGCTGCATTAAAACTCTTTATCATCAATTATGGGCCAAGGTCAAGCACACAATACAAACTAACTACATTTAACAACTACTTTGGGATTATTGAGAACTTGTTGAAAGACATTCAGGATTACATCATTTCGGGACACCACAACATTTAGAACTATTGGAATTCATTTAGAACATTCTATACTTTTGGACATGTGATCGGACATTTAGCATTATTTGTCAAATTAAAATACTTTAAGTGTCTTTTGAATTTTGGCCTTGTACCCTATGAAAGTAAATTGTTGAACTTTACTTCAGTTGTTGGTTTTACTTTTTCTGTTACTTAGTTTAAGACCAAGGTCATAACATGACATCTGTAGCATATGATTCCTCTTGCAGTTTGAAATTTTATAGGACTGCCTTTGAAGCACAAGCTCAGACTCATCTGGCTTCAAAGTTCTGGCATACATCTGGCAGAAATAGCCTGAAAATATTTATAGGCTTGTCATTCAAACTCTGGCAGGGAGTTTCACATCATGTGAATTGTTGTATGTATTTTTGACTTTGTTGAAAATCTCTTGTTCAGTTAGGAGTCAGTAGGTCATCATGGTGGCCATCTTGAAGGCAAGTAATTGTCACACTTACTGAAGTTTAAACTTGATGGAGTTTGAGATTGTCTTGTCTCAGCCCAGTTAAAGCTTTTACCTAATTAAGTCCTAAATATTTGCAGTGGTTGATGTTGTATATCATTGTGTCATCTCAGTTCAGTAAAAGTTTGTACCTAATAAAGTCCAAAATTGTCAATGGTTGATGGTGTATGGCATTGTTTTATCTCTGACCAGTAAACCTTTGTACCTAATAAAATCCAAAATTGCCAGTGGTTGATGGTGTATGGCATTGTTTGTCTCTGACCAGTAAACCTTTGTACCTAATTAAGTCCAAAATTTGCAGTGGTTGATGGTGTATGGCATTGTTAAAATCACAGCACAGTAAAGGTTTGTCCTAAATTTGCAGTGGTTAACATGCATTGTATTGTGGCATCATCGGTTTGATGTGCAGAACCGAGTTAGCTCATGCAGTATGTTAATGGTTGGGACCAACCATTTATTTTTCTTGGGGTTGGGTTTGATGTCTGAAAGTTTTAGAAAAAGAAATGTTGACTTTCAGATTGCTAAAATTATTTTTCTTGCTCTGATTTATATAGAAAGAAAGAACTAATACTTATTTTTTGGTTCAAAATTTTTTTTATCTAGAGGTAAAAGAAAGCAAAATATTTTGGTTTGAAAGAAAATCCCTGGCCTCCTGCTCTTCCCACAATTCAACGGTCAGTCCCAACAGTAAATGACTTACTCACCTTGAAATTTTGAAATCATGCAAATCTGACAGCCATGAACCAAGAGAGCATTTAAAATAATTTAAATGAACTTTTGTAATAACCTTTTCAAATTAAATTTATTTTGATTTAACTGAATAAATAATCATCAGTTCACCATTTGAGATTGATGGCAAAGTGAGACTTAAAGCCTTATTGACCTTGTGCAGCATTGCTGGTAGATCTGATACCATTCTTGTAAATTTTGACCTGACTATGCAAGTGACAAAGGGTCTTTTGTCTAGCATTGCATTTGATCTTGAAGGAACACCTTGAGTGGGACTGATCATTTAATTTTCAGGTAGCAAAGGTGGGGCCTGCAATTTTCTTTTGAATAAGGATTTTTTCCCTATTTCCATTAGATAATTCTGTGTATTGTTTTTAACGGGATATAACTGGTTCTTTAATTTTTCAACAAAAAGGAGCAAGAATATTGTTTTCAAACTATGGGGTTGGGGGCGAGGATTTTTAAAGCCCCCCCGTACTAACCCACTTAAACTGAAATGGTTGTTCCCTTTGGAATGACTTTAATTTTGCATCATTGTATGACTTAAATAGTTGGTCATTTTGAAATATCTAATTTTGTGTCTGCTTATGCTTTAGAATTTTGTTAGCATTTGCTAGCACACAGCTTGTAATCTCAAAACACAAGCTGGAGTGTTTTGTAAGTAAAAACTGAAGTGTTACAGAAAAATTCCATTATCTTGAAAGTGGTGCTTGAATGCAACCTTGCCTTTTGAAAAGAACAAAAAAATGTGGTTAATGCCTTTATCCTAAAGCCATTTGACATCTAAAATATTGAAACCTAAATGTTTCTAAATTTGAGCCATTGGGTCTTTGTAAACAATACTAAATAGCGCTTGATTTGAGAGGTTATTTCAGACTGATTTATGGCTGCTTTTGACAGGAACAAGATGGTTGGTTCATTTTTTGGTTTTGTAAGGACACTTTCAATGCATTATTTGGCTGCTGCTAACAAAAGTAAAAAATGTTTACTATTTAATAGGTTCAGAGATTTTTACAATGAAAGCCCAGATCCAATTTATAAAAAGAAAAAAGACTAGATAAAAAAGAGCGCAGAATATAAAATTCCTTTATTTGAGAAACTAGAAATCCAAGATGGGAAGACCCTTGACTACAGAGGACTTTGAAGCCAACCATAAAATATGATAAACAGTTGGTAAAGAAAGCACAAAAAAGGCTTGGCTATATGCATTTGAGTTTATTCTAGATAAAGTTATGATTTGAACCATTGATTTTTGTTGAATGGCAAGTCAACACAAAAGATTATGTTGTGCTGCAGCAATCATAAAAAAAAGTTACTTGTCAAGGGTCTTGCTACAATGGCCAACCATGCCTGTTCAATGTAGATTTGATTCGGAATCCTTGGTTGTGAGTCTTGTATATTAGCCACCCAGTGACTGCTGTATGACTCAATCAAGTACAATGCTGATTTAGGTTGTACAAATCACTCTAGATTAACAGCTTAACTCTTGAGCCAAATGTTTATTTTCAGTGTACAAGTTATTCACAATGAGTGTAATGTCCTCCAGACATACAATTATCATTATTTATTAAGATGATCATTCATGTAGACATTGTGTCAAAACTTTGTCTCCCAAGATGTTCCGAGTATTGACATTTGATGGTGAAAATTCATGGGCCTTCCACCATTTCATCACTGCTACACTAAACTATACAACTCTGAAATACACAAGACTTCTTTGTCTGTATCAGAAGGCCAGTAGATAGCATGTTAGACTGGTTAACATCTGGTACATTCCTTATTTAATTGGTGTGTGCATTAAAACCAGCTGTAAGAATTTAGCTCAAATAGGGGAGTCCTTGTTGAGTACAGCAACAGCTCCAGAGGTGTAGGATTACACAAATATTCCCACCATCCATACCTAGGCAGTAGTGTAGCAAAAGAAAGAAAATGATGATATAGTAAGACCCAATTGTTTAGAAATTTTTCAAGGACATGGAAAACATGTTAAGAAGTATAAAACAATGAAAATCAATACATCAAATGTAATTGAAAGTAAATGTTCATAATGGCATGATACACAGGCATTAGTATGAGAGAAAATAACTATTCAAGGGCCGAAGTCCCAAAGTTATGCCTAGACTTAACCTTACACAAAGAGCACTTCTGGTGCACTACATTTAAGTTAGGAGTACACGCAGATTTGTATATAAAATAGCATAAAATTGGTGAACTACTAGTGCACGAGCATGTAATATGTAACTAGGCATACCTGTACAGTGTTCTATCTACCCATGTGTCAAAAACGCAGACTTTTCCGATTTGACGCACAAAAATCGTCGCCGGTACGTAAATTGATGCACCCCAATGTTATGTTTTGCTGATTAACAAAAAACAAAGGTTCAGTCTAAAAATCATCGATGATACTTGAACTGATGCACCCCGATATTATGTGTTGCTGATTAACACAAAATTAAGGTTTGGTCTAACTACCTTAATGGCTAGATTACAGCACTCCCAAACAGGGAAAACAAGCACACGTCAGTTTCTTGCACTAATATTATCATAATACATAGGGTTACAACTGAGTGTTGAGCTTTTGGAGATGACCTTATATGACCTGTAACTGTCACATCATTTGTAGCAACAGGATGTTAGAAATGTATAATCACCCCACCCAAGAAAGAGGCGGAAAATAAACACGCGATTTTAAAGTGATTCTCATGAGAAACTATTATTTTATGTGTACCTTTGTCAAGCAACAAAGCAGCAATTTCCAATCACTCAATTGTATGCCTTACGTTATTCCAAGATACTGTCAGCGTTTGACTGAAAATGGTGTCCAAGGCAAAAAAATTTAAATAGATCCAAAACAAACGAAATTATCCTTTGGACCGCGTTTATGACTGACCGATGATAATAATGTTGTTATCGAACCAGTGGAACCTTCATCATCCAAAGATGAGATGACGGTTACTCGTAAGATAAAACGTAATTTGTGCAGCAGTGGTTGAAAACACAGCTGGCTACATTTTCAAAAAGAAGTTAAGTCAAGTGAAGAATGTGACAGTGAAGATGCCTTTATGTTTTGCCATATATGTACAGAGGCTTAAAAAAACCTCCATGACCAAATGTGCAAATAACAATAACTTTCAGAACAGTAAGTACACTGGCAAGGCATGCTGGGTTGCCAGAACACAAACTGCTAATTGAAGGTTGACAACACCAGGCAGATTTGAATGCAGGTTTACAGAAACATTCTTCCAAGCAAGACATAGCAGTGAAAGTGCTACTTAAGTGTATACATCGGCTGAGTATAAAAGACATCCCTTTTTTAAAATACAAATCTCTTCTTAATTTAATACACGACTTAACAGCTGAAGAAATTGATGCCATTGGCATTTAGAAGAATTCTGCTAATCACTATGACTTGGCTACCACCTGTTCAGAGTTATTGGAAAGCCTATCAAACGTTGTTGAGAATAGTCTTATACGTGACCTGCAAAATTTGTCATTTGTGACAGCAATGGCAGGTGAAAGCAATGACATAGACACCAATAAACACCTTGTCATATATGCTCAGATTATTTCTGATGACATGAAACCATCAAAAAGATTGTGTATTTAAACAATATAATTATTTTTTTTAAAAAAACTACTGAAAACTGATCACCGGCATGAATAAGACTCGTAGGTTTTGGATTTTGACTTAATCTTTTTTGCCTTGATGAGTCAAATGACTTACATGAAGGCATTTGTAGATAAAACACTGCCTGTATGGTCCATAACTTTGCATGTCTAGTGTACAAGGGTGTGATGTGTAATGTAGGCATACCTGTATTGTCTATAACTTTGCATGTCTAGTGCACAAGGGTGTGATGTGTAGTGTAGGCATACCTGTATGGTCCATAACTTTGCACGTCTTGTGCACAAGGGTGTGATGTGTAGTGTAGACTTACCTGTATTGTCTCTAACTTTGGTTGTCTAGTGCACAAGGGTGTGATGTGTAATGTAGGCTTTCCTGTATTGTCTGTAACTTTGGTTTTCTAGTGCACAAGGGTGTGATGTGTAGTGTAGGCATACCTGTATTGTCTATAACTTTGGTTGTTTAGTGCACAAGGGTGTGATGTGTAGTGTAGGCTTACCTGTATTGTCGATAACTTTGCATGTCTAGTGCACAAGGGTGTGATGTGTAGTGTAGGCTTACCTGTATAGTCCATAACTTCGCATGTCTAGTGCACAAGGGTGTGATGTGTAGTGTAGGCTTACCTGTATTGTCTATAACTTTGGTTGTCTAGTGCACAAGGGTGTGATGTGTAGTGTAGGCATACCTGTTTTGTCTATAACTTTGGTTGTCTAGTGCACAAGGGTGTGATGTGTAGTGTAGGCATACCTGTATTGTCTATAACTTTGGTTAACTAGTGCACAAGGGTGTGATGTGTAGTGTCGGCTTACCTGTATTGTCTATAACATTGCATGTCTAGTGCACAAGGGTGTGATGTGTAGTGTAGGCATACCTGTATTGTCTATAACTTTGGTTGTCTAGTGCACAAGGGTGTAATGTGTAGTGTAAGCTTACCTGTATTGTCTATAACTTTGGTTGTCTAGTGCACAAGGGTGTGATGTGTAGTGTAGGCATACCTGTATTGTCTGTAACTTTCTTTGCTGGTCTAGTGCACAAGGTGATGTGTAGTGTAGGCTTACCTGTATTGTCTGTAACTTTGGTTGTCTAGTGCACAGGGGTGTGATATGTAGTGTGGGCTTACCTGTATTGTCTATAACTTTGGTCATCTAGTGCACAAGGGTGTGATGTGTAATGTAGGCATACCTGTATTGCCTATAACCTTGCATGTCTAGTGCACAAGGGTGTGATGTGTAGTGTAGGCATACCTGTATTGTCTATAACTTTGGTTGTCTAGTGCACAAGGGTGTGATGTGTAGTGTAGGCATACCTGTATTGTCTATAACTTTGGTTGTCTAGTGCACAAGGGTGTGATGTGTAGTGTAGACATACCTGTATTGACCGTAACTTTCTTTGGTTGTCTAATGGACAAGGGTATGATGTGTAGTGTTGGCTTACCTGTATTGTCTATAACTTTGGTTGTCTAGTGCACAAGGGTGTGATGTGTAGTGTAGGCTTACTTGTATTGTCTATAACTTTGGTTGTCTAGTGCACAAGGGTGTGATGTGTAGTGTAGGCTTACCTGTATTGTCTATAACTTTGGTTGTCTAGTGCACAAGGGTGTAATGTGTAGTGTAGGCTTACCTGTATTGTCTGTAACTTTGGTTGTCTAGTGCTCAAGGGTGTAATATATATATGAACTGAGGATTGGAAAACATTGGGCCCAAGGTCATGTGACACAGAATACCCAAGCTTGTGGGGGCATTTTATTCCACATGAACAAGGGCTTGACATTTTTTTTTTTATATTTGGTCAATAATCTTATTATCATACACTTAAAGATAAGTATATTAACCATTCTGTTATATTATCAGAATAACACAATTGGAAAAAAAATTGTTTCAGTGCTTTAGTGAACATTGCACAGTGATGCATGCTATTTAAGTGCACACGTACATGGTGATTTTTGTTCAGCAGTGAACTAAAATAAATGTTTAACTCATTAACCCCTGGAGGTTTTTGTCGTTTTCGCCTGAAATGCAAGTAGGAAACCCATTTGGGGGGCTATTTCTGAATACATCCTAATACTTTGGCCTCCAAGACATTTTCGGTTAACCTAATGCCTAGTTGTGTTAGAAACATCGTTTTTCATTGGCTATTTCGCCAGAGCATGAGCAGAAAGGTAAAAGCTGGACTTTTTTTTTTTTTTTTTTTTTTTTTTTTTTTTTTTTAAATGCCCATGTTATCCTACTTTTTGCAAAGGTTCACCTGTCTGTGTGCAGTTCAGACCAGTCTGTCTTAGATCTGAGGCCAAAAAGTCTAAAATCTGGACACAAAATCGGATTCTGACCTCGGGCGAATTTCAGCAGGAAAAAACTCGGGTCCAAAAAGTTACGTTTTTCCCTCTGTATTTTGTAGTGCAACTAGAACATCCATATTATTTGGTATCATCATAAAGCTACATCTGTCTACCTTTCTATAATACCACCCACTTTATTGTGTCCTACATGACCTTGATGCTACAGAGCTCAGAAGTAGGCTACCACCTCCTGCCGCGTAAATGCGGCGTTAGGGGTTAATGAGTTAAAAAAGGATGCAATGTCATGTAGCCAGAGAACTATAATGAAATAGAAATGTTACAAAAAATGATGCAGTGATATATTCACCATTAGGATAAAATAAGCGAGAAAAATTCTGTATCAGTGTGATTGTCTCAGTGCTGTTGTCATGGTGGCAGGAAATTTGAATGTGCTTTATGTTCTTTCAAGGAAAATGTTGTCCATCACTCTTGGATAATACCTTTAAAATAAGGATATAGATTAATTTTTGAGTTTCGGGTGTTTTTCATTAAATTATTAGTACAGCATATAATGATGCAATTCAAAGTACAGTCAGTTTGACACTCTCTCTAACATTAGCAGTTAGCAGTCACTTGCCATCCATTTTTAATATTTTTATAAATCATACTTTCTTTTCCTAATTTATAATTTAAGTCCTTGGATGTATTTCAGATTTTCATTATTTAATTTGAATGATATTTTTCTTTGGATGAGGGCTAGATCTATGGATTTTACAGCATTGAATGGGTTGCAGTGATTGCCCATCAGATTTATGGCATGGACAGCATTTTATAGTTTTGTTGCCATTTTTATTTAGCCATCAAAAGAAGTATTTCATCATGTGTAGGAATGTGTTTACCATACAGAACATTTTTCCTTAACTACACTTAATACTGCTGGATATTGACTGATACAGAAAATGTTAAAGTGATTGGACTGTTTATAAAGTATATAACAAGTTAGCTTTGGATCATCTGTATAATCTACAACACTGGTACCCAACCCCCATGTTGCGATCCAAATCAGGGTTGTGAGAATGTTGTGGAGGGTTGAAAAGATTTTTTTTGAGGTAGCAAGCTTGTGAAAATGTGGAAACAGGGTTGTAAGGCTTCAAAAAACTAATGTTTAGGGTTGCTGCCAAAAAAGGTTGGGAACCAATAATCTGTAATATTCTTTTTCTTTATACACCAAAAGTTATAACAATTAATTTTTCTTTTCTTTGATTTATTGTACAACAAAGACTTTCTTTCTTATTTAAGACATTGATAAATTTATAGAGACGTCAAAATTTTGAAACTTCTACTGGGTAGCCGTCAATCCTAACGATTGGTTACTTGGGTACCTGATCAAAGGGAAATTGTATTCAGTGTGAACCTGAACTGCTTTGTTATAGGTTCACACATGCCAACCCGGAAGAGTAGTAAAAATATAATTATTAATTTCAACAAGTGGCTAAAAAGTGTAATCTGAGCATAAAAAGAGGAATCTATTTATTACATGCCATAATTACAGGAAACTGTACAAAAAAGTACATTTATTTTTTGCTACCTGGATCTGCAGTCAGAATTTTTGTCACAAATCAGCTAAATCCATGTGGATTAGCGGTTAGTATTAGGGTATATAGACACAGATTGATAAATTATTTATGCATTACACTCGCTAACTAGTCTACATGTCTACAGTAACTTTTGCTAAATAGTCAAGTCTACAAATGATGACTGTAGTGTAACGTCACTGTAGAATTCTTATTTCAGATTTTTAAAGTGCTATTGATTTGTCTTTTTTGGATGCAACATGTTTTTAAGTTTAACAAAATCCCTCTCATCTAACATATTTCAGTCGTATAACATCCATCAGTCACATCGATAAAGCCCATTTATTACAATATCTGGCACCATTTATTTTCAGTTTAAACTGGTCCACTACATATGTGGTATCAAAATAGAATGAATCTGTTGCATGTGGTTTCAAGGGCTACCCAAGCACCCGGGCATCTTTACAGATTTTTTACAGAGTTTTTATCCAGTCAGCTGCGTTCTGTTCAGAAGTCTACACCAAATGTCTACTGGTGAAATCCAGGCCAGATTAAAAAATTTGGGTCTTGTAAGTAAAAGTCCATTCTTGTGTTATTTTCAAGAGATCTTGTGTTCTTTTCAAGACCATTTTCATAGGATTTAGCTGGGGACTTGAGCTTGTATAGCTGGGCCATTCTGTGCACACCCAGTAGATAATTCAGACCTCTGAGCAAGCATATTATCTTCTGATGACAGCCAAATTTGACCAGCAACACAAGGCAATGGTTAACAATATGCGATATGGAAGACAGGTCTTGGGACACTAAACAAGTTAGAACCCCTTAATTATTTTGAAAATTAAATTTTTCTGACCTATAAAAAGTCAGGACCCAAAATTGTAACATCTTCTCTGTACTATAAGCTTTAGGACACCAGAGAACATTTTTTTTTGATAACTTGCTGATTAGTGTATTCGATCAGTCGTAACGTTAGCAAGAATGAATGGTTGTTAAGGGGTTACTCCCTTTACCCAATAGATGGGATTTTTATACATTAATTTGATATAAATTGTTCAAGATAACAATAGAGCTATTTAATTTTCATCCATTTCTTATTTTTACTTCAAATTTATGTAATTTAATTGGACTTTGATTAGCATTAGGCATTACCAAAAGTTTTAGAAGGTAAGAATAAAATTTCTTTTTGCACTAAATTAGTTTATTATTGTTACTGTGCACATAATTATTTAGATTAATGCTGATTTGTAGAAAAACTCCCATGGCAAAATTTGTGCATCATTCTCAAGCTCTATCTTTACTTCTGCATCAAGTCCTTTCTATTGAGACCCCCCCCTCTTGTTTTTTTTTCAAATGGAGGGGAGAATATTCTCCCCGAATTTTCAGTTCTAGAATAAACTATTTCATTAAAATGTGGCACTGAAAATAAATATGGCCAAAAAATAGCATCCATATATTAATAATTAATGACTTGTTTGCATCATGGCATCACCATACATACATTGAAAACCTGTGCTGAATGAAGTACACTGAATTGGTTTTGAATCATAGGCACCACTGCACTGAACTTAATGCCAAAAGAATTATATAGAAAAAAGAAATAATGTTTTGGAAATATTTGAAATAATAGTGAAGTGGTAGTTTCTTTTTATCCAAGTGATCGGTAACTGTGAAAATATTGTTTCTGATTACGTGAACATAACTGATTCAACTGACTGTGACCATTTGATATAATAAACTGTATCTTGCCCACTAGGATTATCATTATGGTTTAAACATTTTACCATTTGGATTTACTTCCAAAAACAAATTAGTATTGCCACCTGAAAAAATATCCCTTCCTCTCTATCCAGCTATTTTCACGGTGTCAGACTTGAAGTGTTGCCACCAGTAGGCATTATTAGTGACATTTTCAGTGATTGAAATTCCATTGAATTTTGTTATTTATCAAGAAAATTTAAGATAATGTATGACTTATAAAAATTATTTCATTATTAAGTAACATAATTATACTATCTTAAATTAGCCAACTCATTGAGAATCATAGCAAGGTACCCAAGCATAGAGTACTTGGAGATCAAAAAGCTTTTATTTCACAGATGTGGTTTTTTTTAATGGAGAAGCGAGTTTTAGAGTTTGTAGTGAACTTAATATTCCTGACTTTGCATTCTGAGATTTCCTCAAGGATTTGAAATAAAATCACAGCATCACTATTTTGCTAAGTGAACATTTTGCAAATTGAACAATAAAAACATTGAGTTTTGATGTTAACTCATTACCCCTGGAAATTTTTGTCATTTTCTCCTGAAATGGGAGTAGGAAATGCATTTAGGTGGTTTACTTTTGAATGCATCCAAATTCATCTTATTCCAAGAGATATTTGTTTAGCCAGATGCCTATTGTTTCAGAAACAATGTTTTTCATGGGCTATTTCGCTCATGCAGAAGGGTAAAAGTTATAGTTCCTTGTTTTTCCGGGTTTTTTTGCTCATTGGACCCATGATTTTCATGTCCTCGACACTTTTTACTCCAAATCCCCAACTTTTCCTACTTTTTGCAAAGGTTTACCTGTCTGTGTGCAGTTCAGAATGGTCTACCTTAGATCTCAGACCTCCGGTTCCAGCAACAGGTGAATTTTCGGTTTAAACAATTTGGGTTTAAAAAAATACATTTTCCCCTCTGTAATTTGTATTGAGTAGAAACTCCAGATTATTAGATATCATTGGAGAGCTATGTCTGTCTACTTTTCTGTAATACCACCTACTTTGGTGTATCTTAAATGACCTGGATGCTACAGAGCTCGGAAGTAGGGTACAACCTCATATTGCATAAACATGGTGCCAGGAGTTAATAAGTTAAGTTTTTCCACAAAATAAATGTCCCTGGTTTTTGAAGGAAAAAAGGAATCTTGTTCTGTTGGCATTGGAATTTTAAAGAAAAAGAATTTTCCCACGTTTCCTCATTGGTTATACTGGCTGTTTAAAAAAAAAAACCTTGTATATCTTAGGTATTGTTCAAAGAACCGTCAGATCCCTTTATTTTGGTGTATGATTGATGGGTGTAATATGGGTTATAGAGTATGCAGCTTCGGCCTCTCAAAAAACTGCTGGTTTCGCTTGGTCATTTTCACATCTTGGACTTCAGAGGTAATTGTAACGAAAGAGCCCATAACGTTTTTACATTTTATATATTCAGTAATTCATTCTTTGAGCGTTGAAAAGTTGGTAATGTCTAGTCTGGCGAATTGAATTTCCCTATTTTAATAACTGCTAAATATAGTGTACTTTAGACTAATTCAGGCTGATCTTTTTAGCACAAGGGAACAGTGATTTTAGTTAGCTGTGTGCTTATATCATGTACAATTTCCACAGGTACAATATCCAAAGAAATTTCAGCCACAGTACATGAAAGTAACATAGAGGTATCAACATTCTCTCCATTGTGCATGTTGCAAATGTAAACAGTTTCACCTTACACCCACCACTCTCTCAGAAGTTCACAATATTTGTAGAGCACCCCTATAAAGAACACATAGTTGATTACTATTGTATGGTTTGAATTTGGCAGTATGGCTGAAACATTTAAGCTGCAAGCATCAAAACAGTCCTTTTGAATATTCTCAGGACAGTATTTATTACTATCAGAGTCGAGTCCCACACAAGCCCAGCCCCCCTCTCCAGTCTTATGATGAAAAGTGAACAAGTTTAAAAATGCATGTTACATTTAGTCAACATAGCAACCAATGTTATGTTCAACTGGTGTTATTCTAAAAGACAGGAACATGAAACTTGCCATAATTGTTCCTCAGATGTCACCAATAAATTTTACAGTTTGAAAAGGGATGGAACAGATGAGGCTGATGGAGGTCAAAGGTTACAATATTTACTTATTGTTAAATATAGAAGAAAACGAATTTGCTTCGTCATAATTTATTTCTTAATTTCAATAGAAATAAATGAAAAGAAACATTTTCACTATATATTTCTTTCACTTAATGCAACAGTTTTAAATTTAAGTTAATTATACTACTGTATTCTAAGAGCAGGTCTTTGTGTAATGTATGACGATCGTGTAAAGTATGTCATGAATGTTTGTCTCTAAATGTTGGGACAAAGAAAATCTTTTATTGTTATGTGCATTACACATGTTTCAGAGATGGAAATTTTCCAGTTTTAGTTGGAAGTCTGGTTCTTTAATGTAAACCAATTTTCAATTTTCCTTTTTTTGGTAAAATTTTGGGCAGACTTTTTTACCGTTTTTTGGTTTAAATTGGAATATTTGTTCCTGGATGTAATTTGAGTAGGAAAGAAGGTAACAAAATATCAGAACACCATGTACCAGAAGTTAATTGTGCAGGTGGGAATTGTTAATTGTTTCAGTCAGTCATCATGACGTTTCAAGTATTGTCTCACACACTCAGATCTTTTTGTGGCTTCATCAGAATTGAAATTTGTTGAAAGAGGAAAATGCATGGATATAACTAACTTTGACCAGTCAGTAAAAAAATCTGTTCAGATGGAGATGGCTAAAAGAAAAGATCACAATAAGGAGTTTTGTTTTGGAATATATTCGAAAATTGGAGGAACCTGGACTTGCCTGGTGCATGAACTGCAAAGAAAATATTAATTCTGGATCATTTGGCAAAAAAGTGCTCCCTAACCATGCTAAAATGAAAAAGCTTGGACAGGGAAGATCAGGTTTAAATACACAGTTTTTCAGTCACTTTCATCTTTGAAAATGGCAGTGACTGCCTCAGGCCAAAAGAAAATGTTTCCAGTCAGCCAACCATCCCCGTTTTTGGTTGCCGACCCTAGCACTCTTTTCACACCATGGGGTAAAATAAAATAAAAAAAATAAAAAACGTTAAGTAATATGTACATCTAACTGAGCTGGTTAGCCTAATACATTATATATACCGTATTTACCGTGTGTGTTGGGACACCGTATGTGTTGGGACACCATAAATTATTTTTTAAAGTAATTTTTCTGTGCACAGTATGTTCTGGGACACAGCATTTTTTTCAAGTCATAAGTTGTGGGACACCATTAAAATCATTCAAAAATTACATGTCAGAAATTAACTCAATGCAAATTTTATTAAAGAAAACGTTAAAAAAGAAAATGCTGTGAGTGTTGTTTGTTTACACTTTTCTTCCTAGATGCAGATTTGCTAAGAACAAGAGGTAAGGTAAGAATGAATATTTGTGTATATGCAAGCACCGTGTTGACCCTTCTCAAAGCCTGTTTTACAGCATCTGTAATATGCGCCCGAAATGAATCCACTAGAAGAGATCATTCCTTTCCTGTATTCTTGAGATATATCTCTTTAATCCACTGCAGCATCACCTCATCAACTCAACCCTTCTCCTGCACATGTACAATCCATCCTTTTGGTGCCTGAATATCTTTTAGCTCCCTCACACCATGAAAAATTATCATTGGAGGCAACACATCTCCTGCTGCCGAAACTGCAAGTTCTAAGGTTAGATGCTTTTTATCCGCACCAGTCATATGAATTCTCTCACTTTTAATACCTTTCTTATCGACAGTTCATCCGGGAATGAGATCAAAGTATATAGGAGTTTCATCCGTGTTAATTATCATCTTTGTCTTCAGAATCGTCGTCTTCTCTTCTTGCCTTTACGAATTCGTGAAATTTTATTTTCTCCTTCATATCTTCTGGGAGACGCTGGGCCACCGTTGTCCCAGAACGAAGCATGAGGTTGTGTCGCTCTAAAAAAACTTGTTGCCCAGTTTCTACTGGCTTGAAACTCAGTTTCTGGACGTTCACTTGACACAATTTCTTTGCATAAGTGCATATGGTGTCCACACTAACAGGGATCTGTAGATCGTGCTGGACGAGAACCCACTTTGCAATTTTTCCATCTAGTTCATTGCCATATGATACTGGTCTCCCACTCTTTGCGAAATGTCCCCATTCATTCAGCTGCTGAGAAAAATCTTTTTTTGACCAGTTTGCAATGGTTTATTTGGAGATTTTGAAATGTCTTGCTGTTACTCGAATTCCATGCAACTTCCTCATTTTGCTTTAACCCTTTACCTCATGGTGTATGGCTTTTAGCCCTTCAATATACATGTAGCAAAGTTACCCAATGCAGTGCACTATAAATAGAACACCTGTTACCTGTTTGATTCCATTCACATAGGCTTGCCTGTTAACTGTTAAGCAATGTAGTGTATGTTACGTTTAACAGCAGTTTTAACCATTTTACATTTTTGGTACACATATATTATGTATGGAAAGATTTAAGAGTAAAATATGATCGTTATAGCTATATAATTATTTTTCATGGAAGAATTTTTTTTACATGCTTTAAAATCTTGAGAGAATTCATTCACCGTCAAGTCAGTGAAAGCCACGTGACCAAGCGTAGCTGCCATTTCTCATACTCGAAATTTAGAAGTTCTCTGTCTGTGTCTACATCACTAAATCATCTGAATTTGATAAGTTTTAAAAACTAATTGCTGCCTACATCAATATCGGAGCCTTTACTTAAGTTATTGAAGCTTTCATAGTTGTGATTGTAATCATGAATAAATAGCAAATTTCGACCAGAGCATAAACAGCAACCACGTGATCTGACATAATGGTCATTCATGCCAATGAATGTAGTATCTAATAGGGGGTTTTCCTCGAAGGTGGTGTTATGAAAACCTGCTCAAAATGGCTGATGTTTACAGCAGGCGTCGAAAGGCGCTTCCATAAGAATGGTTGTTGTTGTTGTTATAGGGTTTAACGCCATTTTTAAGCACAAGATAGGCTATACATGGCGGCCAGTATTAATGGTGGAGGAAGAACCCTGGAAAACCCCGGGAAGAACCACCGACCCACGAGAAGCTACTGGCAGGCTTTCTCACGTACCCACGTTAGCCGAGCCTGGACTCGAACTCACGCAGACAGAGGTGAGATGGCAGTGATCCGTAACGATCAGCGCTTTAGACCACTCGGCCACTCGGGGCCCCTCCATGAGAATGGTGTAGAGGCATCAAAAGGCGCTTACATGTGAATCGGGTAGAGGCATCCAAAGGTGCTTCTATGAGAATGGAGTAGAGGCATCCAAAGGCGCTTGCATGAGGTAAAGGGTTAATGTAAAACACTTGTAATGTCCTCGACTGACATCATCATTTTCGTAGGCATCATCTCTCTCCTAACTGCGGTCTCCAATTTCGTGGTTTTTTTTGCAGCTGGTTCATTTTCTTTTACATCACACTCCTCCTCTCTAGGATGCTATTTGGTCGACCTACAGGCCTTTTAGGTGAAGCTTTAGGCAACACATTTTCTTTCCATGCACGAGGCAAGGCCTCTTCCCAACTTGAGTATCGGACTACAAACTTGTCCATAACAGTGGAGATCTATAATGTGGTTTATTTTGTTTTATTTTTATTCCCCCTCATATATGCTATGTACGTGATAACAATGACTGCGAGGAATCACTTTTTGTGTAAATGTGTGAGAAGTTAAATTTTCAAAGTGTTCCATTGTTTCTATTTATTTTCAAAATCCCAGTGAAAGAAATCAAAGTTGGCTTCCCCTTGTCGGCCGACTTTGTATACATATGTATAGTTTTTTTTAAAAAAAATAGTTGTTACAATGCGTGTTTATTCAACACTTGGGCTTTCATTTGTTTGCCATCTGTAGTCATAACTGACACAAACGGGTTTTAAGTTCTTCAGTGTAAATAGTATACACAGCATTAACTTGCTTTAATAATACTTTTTGTAACCCATGGAATCAAAAAAATTGTCATTTGTACTCACACTGAATATATTTCTAATAATGATTTTTGTTTGTGAGATATTGTCATATTGTTACCCTTTATATAATATACTCTTGGTTATTTTGTACCTTACACCGTGTCACGTATGAATGGCAGGTACTTTCGAGCGATGGGGTTGATAATTCTCACTCTTTCTCTCATTCGTAAGTGATTTTTGCTGGATCCAGTTTTCATTCTCACAACATTCAGACCTTTGAGGACAACCAAACATGATTTGTTTTTCAATATGCCTGTCAGTGACCAATGTGTTGTCTGACGAAAGCGATAACACTATGGATGCATGCCCTACTTATACGGAGTTTGTGGATAGTGGATATATTTTTCCTTTAATAAAATGCAAATGTCGACCAAAAATGTGAATAAATGATAACAGTACAAGGTTAGTTTCTTTCATTTTATTATCAAATAAGCATTTTATTTATCTATTTTATTGTAACATGAGGTGTGGCCTGTGGGGGGTGCAAATTGAACACAATTTATTTCATTTCCTAAGTCTTGGGACATATCATGTAGGTAAAAATATATTCACCATACGTTCTGGGACATGAAAAAAAATTATTATTATTTTGTGTCCCAACATATGCGGTAAATATGGTACTAATCAGTATAATATGATGTTTATAAAACCTTCCTACCCTAAGATTAAAAACAGTGCAGTAGGAAAAACTGTTTTTTACATTATAGCAGGCATCCCAGGACATTCAGAAAACATTCTCATACAGCTGAAAGAAGGGGTATTAACAGTTCTTCACAAGTGACTTGTCAAAACAATGAAATAGTATTCAAGTTAATTAATGATAATAATAGTTAATCATTTCTTACACATTTTGATGATTTTGAAAGTGTTGTGCATGTTTTCGATTACTTATGAAATTCCGCACTTTACATGTGCCCTGGAGATGCATGGATAATATTCAGGATTTTTTTTGTTGGAGGCTGTTTCATGGTCTTTGGACATTAAAAATAATAAATTCTTTTCCTTTCTCAAGACTTGCGTGCATTATGGTTGTTACATATTTCAACATTTTTCACATAAAATCATAACATGTTTTGTACATAAGAAGACAAGTTTTGCAGTGACTTCTTTCTGTTGCTTTGATAATGTATTGATCAAACAGTGAATAGAACAGATTGCTGAATATTGAATAATGTACTGGTAAATCTAGATCTGTGCTGTTTGCACTTGATTTTACATTTGATGTGTGTAAACAGTGTACCATGTATATTTGATTATAAATAGGCTCCAGTTGCATAGACCCAGATCTGCTATTGCATAACGCACAGGTAGATCTTGATGTATGCAGTTTGTTAGGAGAAATCGGTAGAACAAAACATAGATGCTGATCTGCCTGAGCATTATTTAACAGCAGATCACGGCCTATGTTTTTTTGTGCATATGGATATTAATTTGGTGCAAAACCAAAGGGTAGGAAATAAAGCGCGAGTTTGTTGTGAGACCTGATACACTGAAGCCCTCTGTTTGTAGATGTGATCCGCAGAATGTAATCATCAACTCATCCCCAGCAAGCAGATAAAACTGTGCATCATCTCTGCATGCATCATACAGAGCAAGGCAAAGGATAACCAGCTAAGAAAATTTATTATGAATCTGGATGGAGTATTTGGATTAACTGGTATAATCATGATGTGAAGGGCTGATGATCATTCTTCTACATTCTTCTACATTAACAAAGTCCATACACCTGTCCCTGACATTGTACAGTTCCACCTTTTGTTAGGAAAAAAATGATTGAAGTAATGATTACACAAGCAAATGTATGTATGTGTGTGTGTGTGTGTGTGTGTGTGTGTGTGAGATAGGGATTAAAGGCACAGTAATGACTATATGGCGCCAATTAAAGATAAAGTTCTCAAAATGTAGATCAATTAAACATAAACATGAAGTATTGATGTATTAAAGAGAAAAGGCAGAGATTTTAAAATTCTGTAGAATGTATATGAAATACAAGATAAAGGTAACAGATATAAAATGCCTCAAATACAGGTCAAAATTTGTTATACAAATCATATTCCCATAAAAAGTTGCAATATTTCCAATGGTAGGAATTTTAGGGAGACAACATAAAATGGCTGATGATGTCATGAGAAATTTATCTATTTTAAGATGATCATTTGAGGATGATTGCTTTGTGAAATGTCAAGTATTTAACTCTTACAAAGAAATGAAACAATTTTTACCTGGCTAATGGACCAAGAAATAATTCAAAATAAATTAAAAAATGTAGTTGTTTGTATGCATCTTCATAAGCTATAATTATTTTGTTAAACAAATTACAGACAAGGTTTTTAGGTCAAGCATAGTTGATTGGCCTTGTTTACATGCATACACTGGTTTGCCATTGTTGAAGGATATATGCACTTGGAAGGTAATTAAATATGTAATTTGTGAACTACCATATATACTTGCTTATAAGTCGAGTAAAATTGCAAACAGCAAAGATCCTTATCTTCTGTAGCATAATGCAAAGCAGATCAGGTCTATGCAGTTTGTTCTACTGATTATTCTTAACAAATTGCACAGACTCTGATCTGCAAGCGCATTATGCAATGCAGATCTAGGTCTGTGCATTTTGCAGTTGGCTTTGTCTTCTAAATAAGTATATACAGTAAACCACTGTACAAGTGAATATAATTTCTTAAACAACATGGACAAAAATGGTAGTCCCTATTGCCAAGTCGTGTGCATGATGCATGATTAGAAAATTGCTTGTTGATGATAATTGTGTTTATACATTAATGTCCCATACATATTGATTCCATTTATAGTCAAAATGATTGATACATTGTTTTTTAATTGCATATCTACACACTGCATATCACAATGTGTGGTTGAAATTTGCAGAATAACTTGCACACAGGCCCATATCAGTGTGTGTGAGTGTGATATGTGTGTGTGATTTGGATTTTTTAACATAACTTTAACAATTTTTCAGTCATACCACTACAGTGCCTGCAGTGTGGCAGTTTATGATGTCTAGCACTGGGGCATCATGCCGCAGACATGTAGCATGGTGTCCCATCCAGTCACATTATCCTGAAACCAGGCTGACCAGTCCTAACACTAACCTCTTAATGCTGAGCGCCAAGCGAGGCAACTGTTCATACCATTTTTATATGACTTTGGTATGACTCAGCCAGGGATTGAACCCACGACCTCCCGCATCCAAGGTGGATGCTCTAACCACTAGTCCACTGGAGTGGTCCCCATATCAGTGCAAGTGATGGGCAAAAATTTGCAACACTTTCAGGGGTGCAGAAATTTTGTCGAAATCAAATTGTCTGTGTTTAAGTAAAAAGTTTACTTGCCCATATAAAAGATCCACTCGTTTGTATCTTCATTATTGAAAAGAATGATGGAAGACAGGACTGTTAATGTTTCCTTTTATTAAGCTGCAAGATTTAATTCGATAATAGTATGAAAATTTTTAAGTACAGTAAAAACTGTTACGAGCAACTTCAGCTATGAGCGACCACCTGTCATTTCCAACCACAATCGTAATGCACTGATCGATGTTATTATATAAACGCTGTTGTGAGCGACCACCTGCTGAATGTGACCAGTGACCACAATGTCTTGGTCAAATATGCATTTTGACACTGCTATGAATGACTGCAATTGCAAAAACGGGGATAAACTCCGACAACCTTTATTTAATCCAATGACCACTTGTACATTCAAAAAAAAAAAAAAATTAAGAGGCTGGCTACTGGTATCTGAAATTGTTTACGTATGCTTTTAGTGTTTCATATTTTCTATTGTAAACCAAGACTAAAAGTACCTGTTGAGTATTCCAGCACTTAGCCTGGTTCCTGGCCACATCCAACTCTAAGAACGGCCATCAGTATCGCGAGAACAGAAACAAACACCACTGACCTTTATGTAATCATTTGTAACAACGATCGCTTGAATAGTAAAGATTGTTCTGATCAAAAACACGCGTGAAAAGAACAAAAAAAACCCCCAAAACAAAAAAAGGATTCTGTCTACCCAGTTTGCATATAGTGACAAATGGTACAGTCCATAAACCAGGCTAATATACCTGTCGTGAATTTGCCATTGTAGTGCCCAAATTAATGTAGTGGTTGCATATATTGTTTATTTTTAGAGTTAATCAGTATTGCCTGGGGGTGAATAAGGTCTTTGTCAATTAAACCAGCAAGTGAGAATCATTTGAGGGATTTGACTGATGGTGTTAAAGGGTTGTCATGTTTGTTGTTTTTTTTTCCCCCCAGATGTGAGTGACTGCATCCCAGTCACCAAGCTGTGGTCTATTCAAGTTGGTGTGACTGGGTTGCACACTTTGTTTATAGACTTAATCCCTGTATGTCTTCTTTGAATTAAGCTGTTTACTTTTGTCTCTGAGTAAATGATTCTGTTTCTGGATAAGATAACTTTTTATTTCATTAATTGTTAGATATGCAATGCACATGTATAGATTTATCATATTTTCCCAAAGCCTAGTCAAAACCGTCTTTACAGTTGATATTACAGCTGAGCACTAATAATGTTGACACCTAATAATAACAATGGAAGAACTGCCAACTAAAACGAGACAAATTTTAACGCTGGAGAAAATAATTATTGTAACTGAAAGAAGTGAATAAGAGCAGACTACTCGCAAAATAGCAGTTTAAACATCGGTAAAACAAATTAAGGTTGTTATAAAGGAAAAGAGAGTAAATCAGAAATGATTTCATATGCTAATGCATGTATGTATGATCTTCAAATGTAAACGTGATTTCATGTTTAATTATAGAAGGACATCTTTATTGCTATATAATTTGTTTTCAGATGAATGCATACAATATATTAGCAAGAACCTTGGAAACTGATCTCTTTGTACGTTATGAGAGACCACCTGTCTTGAGGGACCATTTTTTGTTGGCAGAAGTGGCAGTCTCTCATAACAGGTTTGACTGTTATTTGTTAGGGTTTTTTTTTTTTTTAGCCATTGTGTTGGCAATTAAAATAAGGAGAAAATTTACTCTGAAAAAAAGCTGAATGGTCAAATAACATTAGTCCACACTGATTTTTTAAGAGAAAACTATCAGAAGCTATGGTCTGCTTCACATTTGCTCTCGCATTGTTGTCCCCAATTTTATCAAAAACATCATGCAGAAAGTTTATATCAACTGGGTCAGGCACAGACTGGTGTGTACAAGGTTGTAGTTTGGGCTGAGAACTCGGCTGCTTGGCGTTATGTGTGAGATACCTTGTTTCAGGACCTTTGTTTAACCCATGCATTACACTTTCTACTGGCTCAGAGTCCATTGGCAATGATCCTCATCAGACTGATTGGTCTGACAAAGTACTGCGGATTGGGTTTTAATCTGGTTCATAGAAGAAAATAACCTTTCGCACTGCTGTGGAACATGAAACTGTGAAGAAAAATTCTACCTGTCTTCACATGCATAAACTGTTGTTCTTAGGATTGAGTAGCTGAGAGAGAACTGCTAGTGGATGACCCAACTTTTCTATGCAAAGCGAATTCGTTTGAATAATTAGTGTGACCAGACTCAGAAGTTGAATATTTTAAAAGTGAGACAATGGAGGTTTAGCAAGATCCTGAAATCTGTCCAATAGGTGTTGACTCACTGAATGAAGCTTTGAATGTCATTGTCATTTGGTAATGGAACCTCAAGTTTGATGTCTTGATACTGTCGAGTTTCTGAGTCAAACTGATAATAAAATTGCGACAAACAGTCACTAGGTGTCACTCCTATGGCATGCAGATGTGTGTACAGTGTGTTTACAGGCACACTCACTTCAATATCAAATCATTTGTCTGCAACGGCTGACTAACTGCAGTTACATTGCTTGAGGGCATTAAGCATTAAGGGCATGTATTTTACAAATGTAACCAGTTTCTCAACTTGTCCATGTTCGTCTGCATGTTTTTAAGACAACAGGACCTACCCAATTGGATGACTGTTGGCTTAAAAGTCCATTTAAATGGCATTTACAGCCCTTCTCATGGCTACACTTCTAATTGATTTGATAGCATAGTACATAATCAATTCACTGGCCAAGATTTCTGAAATTTTCTGCAGATTTGTACACCTTTTGGGACTGAGAGAATAACATTTGTATAATATTTTGTTTGTCTGTTTGAACTGCCCAAGGTCAGGGAATTTCTTGGTTGCATCCAAAACACCAAGCTCTATGTATGTGCTACACATTGTGTTTTGATGACAGGGTTATCAACAGTGTCTGAAAGCCATTTAGCAAAACCATTCTTTGCTCCCATATTTACACTTGAACCATCCATGTTGACACAAACAAGGTGAGGGATATAATGTCCTGTTGTCAGAAGCATCAAAATGTATGTCAAGGTTACAAAGTCCCTCTATATGCAGTAAAAACCCTATCAGAATCTGAGCTTTCAAGATGTTCAACACTAGAAAGCATTGTAACTGGACTTTTTTATTGTCAGGGTCCACAAATCTAACAAGAATGCATCTTGGTCTATAACTGCTGTATCAGTACTAGCATCTGAAAGGATGGATCTAAATTTAGCTCTAGATATTTTATTGTTGACATTTTCCAGTATGATGTCAGATATACTGTTGATGAAATATATGCATGCAGTTCTGTTGATGTGATCAGTTCCAAGTTCAACTACATTTTTTATATGAACCTAGACAAAGAAATTCGTAGTCTGAAAAAGTTTTTCTCTGTTTGGCTATGGCATATGCTGTGTTAAGTAGCTTCTTGTAATGGTCGGTTTAGCTCACATTGTATTTAGTGATCATTTTGTCCAAATCGCAAAGAACTTTTTTCCTCTCAGATTTGGCCTTTTCATTATCAAATTTTAATGGACTTGTATTGTGCTTTGCACTTTTTTTTTTTGGTGTGTTGACTGTTTGTCTTTCCCTGTGATAACATGTCCTGCAAATAATCCAGTGGTTTTGGCTGCAGTTAATGGGTATTACAAGATGCATTTGTTCAATATTTGTTGGCCTTGAGCCAAGGAAATTCCCACAGCCATGAATCTTTCAACTCCCACTTTTATCTTATTCCTTGTCATAGTCGAGTTTAGTTTTAGCCCATTTTGTTGACTTTTCATTCAACTTTTCACCATTTGGTCCTAGCTTTATAGGAAAATGATCCATCGATATGCATTCCCAGGAAAATTCATCGTAGTCACACATAATGGTTCAAGAGTCCATCGATTGGTTCAAAACAACGGATTGCTCATGCAGGCCTTATCCGCTAGCCAATGAAATTTGTTCTGATGTAACCATTTGATGATTTTGCCTAAACTGGTACTGTCTGCAGCCATTGGTTGTCTCCATAGAGGCAGTGGATGGTTTCAGTCCTAATAGATAAATTTCAGCATACACTATGTAAATACAGTTACAACACTATGGTTTTAAAACAAGTGGCACAAAAGAGCAAAAACCAAAAAGTTTAATAAAAGTCAATTAATAATTTATTTCCCTAGAAAACAAAATGAACATTTAAAAAGAACTTACAGTATTGTGAATTAAATCTCAACTAGTCCTAAAAGTTCTATCACAAGTCCAAATGTATGAAGTTCCAATTGAATTCCAGTGGTATTCCAAATATATTCTGGTGCTGAATGTGTTGATATGCATGTAGTGTCAAATGTGTTAATGTGGCAATAGCCTGGAATGTGGTGATGTGCTAATAGTCTTTTGGTATATCACAGTAATATAATCAAAATGTCCTTTGTTGGAATTCACTGTAATTCCAAATTAATGATTTAGTTCAAGAATATTATTGAGCAATTCATACACTGGAATTGCAAATAAAATTAAGAACTGAATACAACAATAAGACTGATTCTATTTCAGATGTTAAGGCACAAGTGAATAATCCCAATGTAAACAAGATTTTATACCCCTTTACTTGACGTAGATTGCAGTTACCATTTTCTGAAAATACTCTGTGAACTAACTTAATAGGAAATATCCATTCTGTAAGTTTCTAAGGTCAGAATCAAGACTATATCTTGAACTAAATTTACTGTGAATAATGATCTGAATATTTAATCCACAATGACAGAGAAATATTATTTATGTATTATGTTGTTTATAAAATAAATCACTGGTCAGGTACACTATTAACCTGACTTTAGACAAAGGTACAGATGTACATAGCATATAATCATTAAGAAAAACCAACAAACAGTACAAATTAAATGTACGTAACGGTTCATTGCACCTGTATGGCACTTGTGTAAACATCACTCTGAAAAAGCTGGGAATTGCTGCCCTTTCAAGTCACAGACCACAATTTACTTGTCCACAGATAAGTAACCTTGCAAAAGTTGCTTGTCCTTGAGAACAAATTTCTGACTGGGACGATATCAACCTTACTTTCTTGTCACCCTGTGGCTGGTTGTATTTTTTTAATTGTTTTGGATGAATATGCATCAGCCTGCTTAGCCAATCATTGTAAGTTTTAGTACAATTTTCTTGCACTGGCGACTAAAGATGAACTTTCATGCTATTTGAATGAGTAAATCAAATTATCTCTTCCAGACAAAGACATTGTTGAATAATGAAAAGGTCACCTTCATTGATATATAGGAGATTGCTTCATTATGTTGTGGATGATGTATTTTTTTTATTCATGTATAGTCACAATAAACAAGGAAAGAGATAACAGGCACCCACAGGTGACAAGCAGCATCACATTTTCTTAATTTTGTCTTGTGATGACAAGAGGTCCTCAGATGCAGCTGAATTGGTCTTTAGCATTTTCCTAGTGTCTTTTAATGAAATTAAAGCTGTAAAGTTATATTTCAGGCAAGACCAAAAGGAGAGGGTCTGACCCCTTATCAGGGCAAGAAGCGTTGCTTTGGGGAGTACAAGTGTCCCAAATGCAAAAGAAAATGGATGTCTGGAAATAGCTGGGCCAACATGGGACAGGAATGTATGAAGTGCCACATCAACGTCTACCCACACAAACAGGTACCGTTTTCATGACTAGGGCATATAGATGTGAATTTAAGTAATTCACAATATATAAAACTTGAAAATAATCCTATTATCTGTAATTGCTTGCATCTTCTAATTGTTCATACATCACTAGTCCATAGAAATTGAATTTTGTTCCTCTAACATTTTGTAAAGAGAAATCTTTTCCTATTAAAAATTTGCAAAACGAAGGTTCTTAAATCTAACATTTTTACTGATGATTACATGTATATCTAAAGCAATTTATAAAGTGTACAGAGAATTATGGGCAATATTTCAACCAGTGACTATAGTACACCACTTGATAACTTGCACCATGATAACTCGTGAACCTGCTTATAATGCAGGGTCAGACGTGGATTCCATTTTTTCATACTTGAAATGCCAAAAAAAATTTCAACATGAAGAAAATTGATCAAAATCTGTAACTGAAACCTAATATACCGTATTTACTGCATGTTTTCGGACATTGTTTGTTTTCGGACACCGTTTTTTTTTTGACAAATATAATGTTTAAATGCCTTGTAATTTTTCAGATGTTGCTCCACTATAATTTTTTCTACAATTTATGTTTTCGGACACAATCTAAAAAGATTTGCTGCTTCGTTTTAAAGTAAAATTCACAGTGTGTTTGCCGTTAATTTAACTGATACAAAGTTCGCTTCATTTGGTTGCCAATTATTTAATGTGATCACGAACTTCCATGGATTGGTTGTCAGTGTAGACATCGTTACACACGAAACCACTTCACGCAGGTGTGACAGTTATGGCTTTGATTAGAAACCATGATCCCTGCTTTATATCATTAAACAATACATCAGGGAGTCAGTATGGATTATTAAATTCATTGGCATCGTGCAACAAAACAAACACCTTATCCCCGAGGCATTATGTACCACAGGTTTAAATGTAGTTATTGTTCTACAGGTAATAAACCTCTTTGTAGACGATAAATATTGATTGTGGGTTCAAAATGTTCGCTACATCGTGTGCTCTTTTAACGAAATCCAGATGGCTGCCCTTTATTTCCGAACACACCTGTCAAAGAAATCCCACAAATTATCATAGGAACAATTGTCACCTAAACACCCTGAAATCTCCAACATGCATCAAAACAATCTTTGAGCAGTCAATTGTTTTGAGTCGGCAGGCTGTACTCATTTTGAAGCTACCCTCGGCTAGGTGGGAAACAAAAAGAAGAGAGAACCACAACAAATAGATCACCTTTATTTTAAAAAAATACCAACATATTAACGACTTGTATATTGCAACTTGCTTGTTATTTTTACTCTTCCTAGGCATGCGTACAACATTCACCCCATATGGAACCTGTCATCCTTGGTGCTCTAAGATTAGCCCTCATACATGTACCGGTATTTCTACTCTCGATACTAAAATGTTTCTGTCATAAATATCTTCAGAATTATAATTCCCTTTTTTTTAATTTAGTTTATATTAATATCTTAATTACACAGACATAAAGCTTGCATGCGTTTGTAAGGTAGACTTTATTGATCACCGATTAGGCTAGTAAAGGGTTAAACTGGATTGCATGATTACTAATATGGCGGTTATTTTGGAAAATGCGCACACAATCGTGGCTCTAATACATGTATGGCTGCGTTTCTGGTGGATGAACATGTATCAAATAGACAAAATAGGCAAGTAATGCCTGTTTTTCATTCATTATCCTTTCCGTGGTGTTAGACAAAATACTTGTTTCACTTCACCACAGCACGTCGTCATGTGAGCTAATGGTAACTTCATTACGGACGGGGGGGGGGACACAAATTTGTCTTCCCCTGTTTGTTTTCGGACACCTAATTAAAGAATTTAATATGCATTCGGACAACAAAAAAAGTAATTATGTTTTGCCGTCCAAAAATATGCAGTAAATACGGTATTACTAGTTTAATCATAAAAAACGGTAGATAGTGCCCAGAAACTTGAATCAGATTGTCAAAAATGGTAGATAGAGCCCAGAAACTTGAATCAAATTGTCAAAATGGTAGATAGTGCCCAGAAACTTGAATCAAATCATCAAAAATGGTAGATAGTGCCCAGAAACCTGAGTCAGTCATCAAAAGCGGTAGATAGAGCTCGGAAATTTGTGCTTTCAGATTTGAATCAAATCGTTGAAAACGGTAGGTAGTGCCTGAAATTTGAATCAGATTGTCAGAAATGGTAGATAGTGACTGGAAATTTTAATCTAATCATCGAAAAGGGTAGATGGAATTTGAATCACCCTTATGAAATTCACAACTTTTAATAAGAAGTTGTATATTTTGTGAAATTTTCTTTTCAAACAGCATTCTTAGTATGCCATAAATAACATTATTTAGTGAAACTTTGATCAGGGAAAATATCACTAATGCCTACTGGAGGCAACACTTTAATAAAATAAGTACCTAATAATAAGTTGTGTCAAGTGAAATTTGTATTTTCTCAATAATTACATCTTTTGTTGAAAATCAAATAAAGCAGATGAAATAACAGAAGTTAAAAGGCATGTAAATCTGTTGTAAGAGGTAGCATCTCTGGTATTGTGTCAGGTCAGCTCATTTCAGTTGATTAGTTGAACACTTATAAATATTATTATATATGAAATATAATTAAACTTATGTTAATTTGCATACTCATTCACAAATGTGATCAAACTTGGCAAGGCAACCAAGCAAAATGATTACTTGTTGAATTGGAAATCTTTGTTTCACAGATTTGGTTCATTATAGAGAAGTGAGTTTCAGAGTTTGTTTTGAGCTTAAAAGTCCCTGAATTGACACTCTGAGATTTCCTCAAGGATGAGAAAAAGTTCCACAATTACTTGTGCTGAAATCATGGTATCAGTATCTAAGAAATAAATGTTCCTGGTTTTTCAAAAAGGCATTTTCTTTGGTTGTGAATCATCAAAAGAAAGCATTGATGTAATAAACAGTTTTCTTGTACATGAGTAAGTTGTTGAAACCAGCTAGAATAATGTTAATGATTTTTTCAGTGGATGGGCATCTTGAAAATCAAGGTAATTTATACAGAAAAGAGAACAACTTCGTTAGAAAAAGTGCTTTATTGACAACTATTCCCAATGTGATTATAAAACAAGAGTATTCAGTCATTAAACAGCACCCTTTCCTCCCCTTCCCCATTTATTTTCAGTGTCCAGCAGTGATAGCATCACTTATTTTGGGAGGTCCTCCAGTAACTTGCACCATCACTTCTAGTGCAGTATATGTTTTTGGATCCTGTTGTACGTGAATCATCGAGGGAACAAAAATGTTATCTTGGATCAAGTCATAAGAGACCAACGATTTCATTTTCTAGAGAGGGACCTGGGATTGTTTAGTAGAAAAAATTTCTGGCTCCTAAATAGCTTCAGAAAACCCCCCCAGCAATATATCAACATTAGTAGTTTACAAAAAATTAATTATTTTATTCTAAAAGTAAAAGAAATATGCTCTGGTTCAAACAAAAACTGCAGCCCCCCCCCTTCCTGATTAAATGGTTGGGTCCTAACATGCACATGAACTGTTGTATAAATTCCTCCATAAAGGATAATTTGTAATGTTTGATTACTGTTAAAACATGGATCCACTGCATTGCATCTCTAACATACATGAAAGATATTGCACAATACCAACTCTTTTGCAGCGCCCTCTAGAGAAGCCAGATGGACTGGATGTTTCTGACCAGAGCAAGGTGCATCCACAACACTTGTGTGAGAAATGTAAGGTGCTTGGTTACTATTGCAGAAGGATGAACTAAGGAGGGATTATGAAGACAAAAAATATTCAGGTGGAATAATGGACATCAATTTACAGTTTCGTGGAAGTGGCTTAATCTCTTCATTCCGTGTGATGGAAAAAAAAATCTCAATTCCTGCATTTGGACATGCCATGTGGAACTGTTAATTTTGGATTTTTCTCAAAGGAAAGGTTCTGTTTGATATTTTCATAGAAGTTTTAGATGAGGTACATGCTGAATATTTGCAGGCCAGTTTTAACCTTATTTTTTTAAGACAGTGCCTTAAAAGTCATTTGTGAATTTCTACCTATGCAAGTTGAAGTATACAGGCATTCATTCAGAGGGCCTCGGTTAAATATTTTTTTTACTATTTACTTTTTAAAATACTAATAATGGGAGCAGTTTCTTAAATTATTACACTTAATTTATTTTACAGTCAGTTTTGGAATAATTTCTAACAACTTGTACAAAATAGTCTTGACATACTAGATGATCTAAATATGAATGCAGACTTTGAGCTAAAGAAAACTGAAGATTGTTGCCGTGAAAACGGCTGATTTTAGATAGATAACAATATTTTATGCTGGAACTGAGGATCAAATGCAGAACTTAGGAGGTTCTAAGCAAGTGTACTGCCACTGCTCAAGCTGAACCACCACCACCACCCCATTTTTAAAAATAGCCTTAAATTTCTCAAAACCTTTGATTCAGAAAATGCCAGAGTAAACTTGAAACTTTTGTGACATGTGCATTATAATGAAAGCTCCCAACACCCATTCTGACAAAAGTTCCCAACACCATCCCACTCCACCTTGCTAACAATATGCAGTTTAATTTAATTTGATTAATCCAGATTGAGAATTCCTTGTTGTTTTCTTTACTCTCCAGTAGCAAAGAGATATTTACATTTTTTTTGCGGAATCCACTATTCTGAACCGCTGATTTAACACCATGTTGATGGGATTTTCATGAAATTCATAATTTTGAAACCTGAAGTTCATCCATGGTTAACTGCTGCTACATGAGATAAGGATGTATACAGTTGGATCATAGGAGATTCAGGAAATTTCATGCACTTCTGTGGCTGCCATTATAAGCAAGCATACAAACAAAGCTGTGCAGAAAGATTAGGTTGCATATAGGCACAACACATAGTTACTTGCTGTACCAATTTCTCATCAGAAAATATTATCTATCAGGTTGCAAATAGTAATCCTCCATGTGCCAAAAACAATACTGTTTGAGGTATTGCATATTACAATTTAGAATGAATCATGGTACAGAATTGTTTTGGGTTGGAGCTAATATATCTTTGTAAAATCTTGCTCCAAGAGTTTATAATTTATTGCCTCAGATGGTGCATGGTGGGGGGGAGGAGGGAATGTTTTAATAGACACTGCTGTAATACTTCTTAAATGTGCACCCCAAGCCAACTTTGTGGGAGTGATTCCAGTTAGTTAAAGCTCCACTGACCACTCAAACAGAGAATGCTCTGACCAACTATTTAGTGTAACTATTTAATGAAAATCAGGGAAGCTGTGAAGCTGTAAAGGTTTAAAATTGTACATGTTGTGTGGTTCTATGGTGGAAAGTACATAAGTAACCAACTTGGCTAATAAACCATATTTTTCCAAACCCACACATCAAGGAGGTATTTGCTATTTGGTTTATTCACACCTAGCTGTATAGAAATCAATCAGGGAACCATTGAAATAAATGTTGCGCAATACTTGATTGACAGCCACCACATTCTAAAACAGGGTAATTCCATCTTACAACAGCTGCAATATAACTAGTTAAATATTGGTAATGTGGTGGGAGGTCAGAAGAAAGTCTGATCCAAGGTCAATGGAAATTTACCAGTGTATCCTTGGAATCATAACCATTATAGTAGGTATCTTAAGGAATAAAACTAAGTTAGGTTCCAAAGATCAGAACTTGCCATTAAACATGAATTATTTTTAAATGGACAACTTGGGTTTTTCTTTGATATAATTGTGTTTTTGAGGGAAAAATTAGAATGAAGATGTTGTGGTGTTGGTGCCCAGATATGGCCAGCAATTATGAACATAGAATACATATCCAAATCTACTCCGATTTAGGGAGTCACAGTAGCTAATGAATAAGATAAAATGATAACGTGAAACATACTGCTGTTATTAATAAAGTAATAGTCCTATGAAGGAACAAAATGTAATAATAGAAGAGATGTTTGAGGTCAAAGTTTGTTTTTTTTGACACCTTTTGTCCTTATGTCAAGAGCAAAACAGCTTCATTTCAGAGTATCAATAAATTATTAATATTTATTATCTTCTTTCCCCAATATTTAAATTTGCTGCAAAATAAAATGACTCCTAGAGCCAAATCATGTGTTAATTTAGATATTTTTTTATTCATTATAATGTGCCATTTGCCATGCTAAATGCATCAACACCCTTGCAGAAAAACCCTTCAAAAAAGTTTGAAAAAGCAGCCATCTTGAAAGCTGGCATGTGTTTGTGATAATGCTTCAGCTCTCTTGTGAATTAATTTGTTGAATACTCCCAAGTCATTACCATGTTTTTGCCAAGACTTGGAATGGGTAAAAAAGCACTTTGATACAAGTTTTCAGACTGAAATTGTGACTTCTTTTTAGATAGCTGCCAGAGTTTTATTTCAGGATGGCAGATATTGGTAACAGGCAGGTTTTTCATGATACAAAAGATACTGTATCATGACACATATGCTAAATATTGATTGGTGATTACCATATACACTTGCTTACAGTTTACTCCAACTGCTCAGACCCAGATCTGTTATTGCATAATGCACCAGCACATCCGAGTCTATGCAGTTTGCTTGGAATAATTGATAGAACTTGCAGCATACACCCTTTCTGCTGGCACATAGTGATCAGTCTGTGTTGTTTGCAGATGGACTCAACTTATAAGTGAATATATATAGTAATATAAATTATGAAAGCAGTATCTCTGTTTATCATATGTAATGGCATCAGAATTTTCTTAACTGTCAGTGATACAAGTAAAATTTGTTGCATATATGAATTGATTACAGAAACTGTATCTGTGCGCTGTGCAGCACATTAGCTGTTCTGTGTTACAGTTGTAAACATACCGAAGGCTTATGAATCGTACAGTTGGAGCTATCCTTTGTGCTCAAGTCATCTTTACTTTTCCATTGTTGTTTGTGTAGCATTTTTCCAGTTTCAAGAAAATGAATTCCGAATTAAAATTTTTATTAAGAAAAATGTCAAAAATTATACAAACCCAGCATAGCTTAATGGAAACAAGACCAAAAAAATGAAGATGTTCTGATAGCATGTTCCTGAATTATTATTTTGTCATTATCCATTTCTGGATTTATCATGTGAAGACATTTTCTTTCACCAGAAAATAGCTCAAATGAATGGCATTGAAAGTTTTATGGATTCATGGACCAGATTTTTTTTATACCTCTTTTATGAGAATTTTCCAGTAATGGACATTTTGATACAATTTTCAGCATTTGACCAAGTCAAGATGGGAATTGATTTGTATAAATTTCTGGTCATAGCTGGGAATTTATTTCCAGTTTGAAAGATGTATTGAAAATATTGCAGTATTACAGTCTGAATATCGGAGAAAGATGGAGATTTTTGTCTTACCATGATTTGTATATTGTGTTTTTCCATAAGGACAATACAAGTCCGATAAAAAATACTTGATATGTATATGTTATGGATTAAAAGTAATTGTTGTGAAATATTAAGGGCAAATTAAATTTTACAGATAATTTAACATCAATTTCTTTGTAGCTAAAATTACTAATAGATTTAGAAATTTTCTAGTTCTCCTGAATCTTTTTTTTTTGCTAGTCCATCTTCACTAGCTGACTGGTGACAACTGAAACTTTACCTGCCATTGGACTATTGAAAGTATGACAACTACTAGTACGACTGGCAATTTACCTGCCCTAGACTAGTGGACTATTGCTGATTTCAAACTATTGATGTGTAAGGCAAGATGAAGGTCTCGAAATAATTACCTTTCATAAAGTCGGATACTTTTCCAGATCAACGTGCTTTGATTTGTATATTTTCCAATAGACACAAAAGGGTATGCGATATTTTATCACTGCAGTCATACATGTCTAGTATTTGAAGTCTTGGAAATTTAAATGAAATAAACTTTATTTAAAAGTGTATTTTATTTCTTTCAAGACTAAACAATAACCCAAAAGGTGTTACTACACATTCCTCGTCAGAAATGAGTACACAGAATTAAAGTAGTCTTTCATTAGTGTCTGACATCAAACTACATGCCATGGGTACACTTTATTGTTTGTAAAATTTCAGTTGCCCTGTTCTAGATGAGAGATTCCATTAAATAGAGAAATAAATACAGTACTCCCTCACTACAATGCCATTAATGGCCCATACCTGCTTTATTAAAGGAGACTTGAGTGAGGGAGTACAGTATATGCAGTAGCCATATCGTAGAGTTTCAGAGTTTATTTACAAGTCAATCTATATTCATTCATCCAGTTGTGCATGCCATAAAGAAAAACAACACCAGTTTAGAATTAACTTTTTAGTTAATCACATGAATTTTTGTATGTAACTTTGGTAATTTAGTTTACAGTTTCATGATTAAAGGTGTTATCAAAGATACATTAGCAAACGTATCTATGTAGTAAACAATCACTTATGATTGTTGCTTACATTTGTCTGTGGGCAATACAGTTCACTTGTCCTTTTTGTCAATTGCATGAAATCTTTCATTATGTAATGGAGATAATTTAACATAAAGATTTGGACCCTGAGTGGCAAAATACTCTAAAGCATTCACTGTTACCGATCACTGCCATCTCACTTCTGTCTGTATGAGTTTAAGTCCTCGTCTAATGTGGGTGTGCGAGAAAGCTTGCCACTAGCTTCCCATGGATTGGTGGTTCTTACCAGGGTTTTCCTTGGTTCTTCCTCCACCAGTTATACTAGCCACCATGTATGGCCCATTGTGTGCTGAAAAATGGCAAGCCCACAAGAACGTTAAATTTAAAGATCTATGTTTATAAGTGGTGTTATGTTCAGTTTGAATGATGTTTATAAGAGTGTGTTCCATTGTGGTAACACTGAATGGGGAATTGCAAGGATAAGATTATTAAGAAATCACCGAATTGTAAGAGAAGATGGTACAAGGAAACTTTCAGTATTATACATGTGTCATTTATTTCGGGATAGTGAGAATCAAGCATTAAAAATGTTGTCACATTTTACAACGGTATATCGTTACATGATAATTTCATATGGCAGTTGTTTTGATACTTCATCCTCATTATCTTTACATTTAACCATCATTTAGTTCATAAATCTCATGTGATTACTGAAGCTTCTAACTGGCATACCCTATGAATCAAGCTTACTGATTGCCCAACACAACATTCCACATGCTGGGGGAATTTACATTGCTTGAAAGAAGCACAATAACATCTTGATTGTTTACAAGCATTTATAGGTAGACAATGTTCTCATTTGAGCTATCCCCAGTTAAATATCATGCAGGTGCAGTCACATCATCACAAGCCATGGAAGACAATCCATTATGTCCCTTTATCGCCCATGGCTGACTGTACAAAGATTTCCTTGTTTTTGAAGAGTTTGCTTAAACAAAAATATTCCGTGAACAGAACATTGTAACAGTCTCCCACACATAAAATGAAAGTGCCTGTTTTATTGATCATGTTTGAAAGGGAAACTTTGATCGTCACATATAAACAGTGTGAAAAGTCACGTTTTAACACAAGTTGTGAGAAAATTTTACTTGTACTCACAGTAATTGGTTAAGCAAGTTTAAGCATGATCATGTAAAATGAGGAAATCTCCGCATAGAGAGCCAGGTTTTATAATAATTATAATATTACTTTAAAAGACAAGGTCTTGTTATTTTTTATTTTTTGTTCTATTTGCAAAAGTTTGTTATTGCTGCTGCTTCTGAACTACTTGGAGGATATACATGCAACTTCACACCCACATTCATCCCATGGTCTAGTTGGTCATAGATGAAAATGGTTCTTTTCGCATTTCCAGTAAGACCGTCACAGTGGCCAACTTAAAAGTCTTGAATGGATGGTCATATCAACATTGGGTTTGTACTAAAGGACTTGTTATGATGTATACTTTGTCTGATATAAAAATGGTGCCAAATAGACATTCAATATAGCCACCACCTTAGCCATCTAGAAAAACTTTTCATTGCTATTCCTCCAGAACAGAAGGTCATATTGATGTGGTTTTCATGAAAAGACTTCTTATGATGTCTATTTGGTCCTAAATGAAAAAGGTGCTGATCTGGGGTCTATTACGGCTGCCACATTGGCCAGCTTGAAAGTCTCATTGTCACTATTTCTCTCGAATGAATGGTCATGTCATAAAGGGGTTTCCACTAAAAGACTTTTTATAATATTTTAGTTAAATTAAAATGGTGCTAATCTGATGTCCAATATGTGGCTCTCTTCAAAATCTTGCTTTAGCTACTCCTTTTAAAGGGAAAGTCGTTTTGATGGGATTTCATCAGAATAGTTCTTAAGACATACACTTGGTCCGAAATGAAAATGGCTAACCCTCGATATGACCACCATGGTGGCTGTCTTGAAAATATTATTATCTCTACTCCCAAATGGATGGTTATATCAGCATGTTGTTTTCATGACAAGACTTCTTATGATACCTAGTTGGTCCAAAATATACCATCTAGGTACAACCAGTATGGCTGTCATGATGGCCGTTGTGTAATGCTTGTTGTCACTACTCCCCAGTGGATGATCAATATGACATTAGGTTTTAACCAAAAGACTTACAATGGCTACTTTGCTTTAAATATTCAATATGCCTACCACAGCAGCTGATTTGAAATCTTGTTATCACTGAAGAATATCAGAGATGGTTTCACCACTCGGCAGTTTAAAAGAAGAAATGGTCTTATCAATGAATCCCTGTAAATTCTTTTAGCCCAGTAGTGTCAGTCCCTTCAAGGGTCTCTTGTTTATCTAAATTTTATTTTTGTAAAGATTGGGTTAAAGTTAAATTCTCATTAATGTAAGTACTGTGGTTGAAATAACTGAAGTACCTCACATTATTAGCATAATATCCATTCATATCTTTGAACGGTTCTCAACATTTGCATAAACTTGCATGATCACTTGCAAGTACTTTGCATTTATAAAATGAATATGAAATTTCAGTTGCTAAGGAGTATTGTACTTGAATATGGGCTTAGAATTTCCAAGTTTATAACCCCCTTCATTATCTGTCTCTCTCAGGTGCAGTTTAGATACTCACACTGAGGCCAAAAGAAAAAATATGTTATTCCTATTGCACTGTTTTAAACTTAGGGTAGGCAGGTCTTTTTCTTTTAAACATTATTTATATTTAATGTTATTTTTTTGTGTGATTTATTTCTGCTTTTCTGGGGGATAAATGTACTAGGGACAGTAATGAAAAACAGGGACAGTCAGTCAACTGCAAAAACACATATTTTTTCTTGGCCTAGTGTTAGTTAAGTACAGTTTGGTTTATTTTAGATTTGAGGATTTGTACCATAATGTTTGAGAATCTGTACCATAATGTTTGAAGATTTGTACCATAATGTTTGTAAGGAAATGATAGGTATGTATGAGAGAGACACAACATTTCTGGTTTAGCTGGACTAAGCCCAATTTAAGGTGTTTTGCCTTGGAGGTTTGGTACCTTTATTTGGCAGTGAAGTGATGGGTCTACAGATGCAACATGGCAGCCAACCTAGCCGAGCCACAGGCCCAATACTTACCTTTATTGGGCAATGAAGTGTTTTGTGTAAAGATGCAGCATGGTAGACAACCCGGCCAAGTCTCAGGCCCAGTACTTACCTTTTTTGGGCAATGAAATGTCTTGTCTACAGATGCAACATGGCAGCCAAACTGGCCAAGCCTCAGGCCCAGTACTTACCTTTTTTGGGCAATGAAGTGTTTTGTCTACAGATGCAACATGGCAGCCAACCTGGCCAAACCTCAGGCCCAGTACTTACCTTTATTGGGCAGTGAAGTGTCTTGTCTGCAAATGCAAAATGGCAGCCAACGTGGCCAAGCCTCAGGCCCAGTACTCCTGCACAGGAGTAGAGCAAGTTAACCACCACTGTGCTAAATCCACCTTGGGATAAAATTTACTGGGAAACGTGCGGGCTAATCAAGATGTTGCAATGTTTGCTTTACCAGCTTCAAGATTGGCATGGTGGGCAGAATAATGTAGCATCTGTCAATCAGTAAACTTGACAAATTATAATGGTAATGGTATTGGTCATTACAGTGTTCGTTGAGGTTTTATGATCTCTGGTCTAACGCATAGCCTTATGTCCGGAAATGCATTATTTTTATTTTGTTTGTTAAATTAGTATTATGGCAGTGTTTTTTATTGTTTGAAATTATTTAAGAACATGTTATCTTTTACTAACAACCATTGCCATAATATGGAATAATTAATGACACAGGTCCACTTATACACATCACCTGATTAAAGTATAGTGTCAACTTGTCTGGTGCAAACACCACCTCGTTAAAATCTAGTGTAAACTTGCCCAGTTGTTGGTTATTGTATTGATTTTGAATAGGTTGATATCAAAATCTTTTAGTGATTATAATTTTAGCAGATTATGCTATATATGTTTTTGTTTTGTTTTTTTAAATTGAGGATTGAAAATGTGCAGATGATTGGATTTGTTGGTTCTTGAATATAACTATGAAACTAAATATTTTTTGTACTTAATTAAATACTATCTGCATCTTTTAAAAATATATGCAAAAATCTTCAAAAAGTGTCTATATTGCAAATGTATGCCATATGTACTCACAAGTCGAGTCCAACTACAAACTGCACAGACTCGGATTTGTTATCACATAATGTGCCAGCAGTCCTGGGTCTGTGCAGTTTGATAGGAGTTATCAGTAGAACAAACAACATAGACCCTGATCTGCAGGCACATTATTATACAGCAGATCTGGATCTTTCTTGTTTGCAGTTTAACTTGACTTATAAGTATGTACAGTAAATAAATGTTAAAAAAGATGTATATTGAATCCTACTTGCAGTATTTCTCCCATGATAAGACCAGGGGGTCAGCCTGATACATTTTTCAAAAAGATGTGATCAGGCTTATTATTAGACAAAAATTTCCTTTGTAAATATTAGCCTGAATTTAGTTTATAAAAAAAAGGACAGTGGACCTATTGTGAGATAAATACTGTACATAAATATCTAACTGGAAAAATCAAAACTTGGGACTTGTGTAAATGGTAGAGTTGACCGAGTGAAATATTACTGGTCTCATCACAGGATTAAAGGTTGGTGTTAAGAAATTTGGCAAAGATATATATATATATATATATATATATATATATATATATATATATATATATATATATATATATATATATATGCATTATTCATTAAATCCAACATATTTGCTAAATGTATTGCAAAATATATCTTTTGTATGGTAGGATAGTAATAAGAACTTCACTAAATGTTCCTACTCTTATGGAGAAATGACTAGACAAAGCAAAAGTTTTATGTATATTAGTTCTGCTTTGAGGTGTTTCATTTCATTTGCTTTGCATTAATTTAAAAACATTTGTGTGATTGTAAGTATTATATAATAGAAGGCATCTTGTGTATAGTTTGCTGGTTTGTGTATTTTGTTCCAAGAGTATATCATTTACATATTGTTTGTGATTGAGGGTTTTGTGCATATTACTAACCAGTTTTTGTTTCTTTAAAAAAAATTGTCATATAACCCATTTATGAAGGCATTTGACAATGATTGCATGTAGTCACGTTTGTTTGTGGCAAAAGTTGTGCTGTAAATCACTCATGGCAGGGTCAGAATGGTATGTACAATGTTTAGTTGCATGCCATCACAGTACTGGCTATATGGTGCTGATTAAAAGTTTTCAAAATTAGAATCTAATAAACTGCAAGAAAATGAAACATACACTTGGTGTATTAAAGATTTAAAGTAACTGGGGTTGGAAAGACTTTAGCAAATTCATTTCATTTAATGTTTTATTGATTTTATGGCACACGAGGAAAAGATGAAATTGATCCAGATCAAATTACCAGTAAATGTGTTTAATAAAATTACGTTCAGGGCTCCACAAATGTATAATTGCTATTTATCCTCCTGGACAAGAGACCAAAACATGATTACTGTGTTGTCCCATCCTAATATGGGGGTCCTGCACCATGCCCTTCCTTGGTGACATTTTACCCTCTTTGAGGTACAGCAGCTGTTCTTAGATTCTGCCCTGTCTTGTATCTGCATAGGTCTAATGCATGGCATTCATTAACATTAAATATGTACAATTTGGGCATAAACTTGACATCTTTATCCTTCATGTTCCACTGGCAGTGCAAATATTTAGATGCAATGCATTTTGATTGCATGAAGATACACTCTCATGTGAGATTGCTGATGGAAGAGACTTCACTGCACTTACAATGTCCTAAGAGGCAACTGGCACCTTGCTCATAATGGTGGATTGGACAAAACTGAACTGTTATTTTTATTGCATTTTTGATAAAGAGCAAAAGTTGCTTTTCCTTCCACAACTTGTTAGAACAGAAGGACAAGTGGATTTTTCAAGCCAAAAGTTGGTAGTCGGGTAGATACAAGTGTGGAATATTATCATGTTCATGCCATCCAGTAATGTTCTGAAATTTGTTAAAGATTTATTAACACTGAAATGTCTATAAACCAACACACACACACCCCCACCCCATCTTGCCAAACACAATGATTAATCAATCATCATTAAGTTGAAAGGCCTTTCATTTAATATTATATAAACATAAGTGTTTTGTTAAAATTTTGGTTCTTTCAACCAACACCATGTCCCATAGCATTTCCTAGAAGATGTATACAAATACAGTTTCTGTGTTTGGAAATTTGTCCTCAACTTTGCTTATCTAACATCAGCTGTCAGTCTGTTGTTATTCAAAGTTTCATTGGTTTCTGGCCAATTTTGTCTTGTTTACATTTGAACTATGACCTAATGACAACCTCTGGTGCTGATCTTTTCTGAAGAGGACAACTTATGTTACCCCAATAGCAAGTCACCTTGACAATTGCAGCTAAGGTGTATAAATTCAGTTTGTAAATAGCTGCATCATTTTGTATACATCAACATGGCATAAAATTGTCACTTATAACCAAAAATAAATCTTTAGATAGATAAAATGGTAAAACTTTACAAGATTTCACAGAAAATGGTTTGCTTTTTCATTGGGTTGGTTATCTTGGTTCTGGTGATTTCTCCATTCTCAAGTACTTCCAAAATTTTGGATAATGAGGGTTGTACTATATCACCGTCAATTTAATAGTTTCTTTTTCTGGTGTATTAATCATATTTTTGTGGCCAAACTTTTGTGATGATTACAGTACTATATTTAGGCCAGTGTTATATTAGATACATTATATGCCTGTGTTTATTACACATACCAAAATGAATGCACAGTAGACCAAGTTCTACCTGCAGCATGTTCTTGTTACTAAAAATTTTAAACTAATGGAGTTGATCTTCAGGTGCATTATGCAAAGACTGAGCTAGCTGTAAGCTGTTTGAAATTGGTTGTGCTTTATGTATAAACCAGTATGGCAAACATGCCATTTATGTACATGTACAAGTCTGATCCAACAGTTAACAACATAGACCTGATTTGCTTACTCATGATGTACTGACAGATCAGGGATTTTGTTGTTTGTTCTATATTGCATATAAATGACATACAACTGAAAACAACACAGACCCTGATCTGCCATCACATAATGCAATGGCAGATCAAGGCCTGTGTTGTTTTTTCAACAGATTAGTCCTAATAAAAAGTATAGACCTAAATCTGCCTGTGTAGTGTGTGGCATCCGATCTGAATCGGCTGTTTGCAGTTGGATCTGACTTGTATGCGAGTACAAACGGTACATGCATATGCAGCACTTGAGACTGGGGGAGGGATTGTGTGAGAGTACTGTTGTCATCAACTTGATAACTACTGACATATCTGAAGATAATGCCAATAACGGTTGTAGGCAGGAACATTCTCTATGCATCTTGACTTCTTTGTACAGTACAATTTTTTAACCTGGAATCTGGAATATTGGTTTATCCATATCATAATAAACAATATAGGTATTGAGTAATGATTCAAACACCTGGCAGGGATGAGCTCATGCATGTGAAAAGAAAAAATGTTTCACGGTTTAACAAATACAAATATGTGTTAAGTGTTACTTGAAAAATCCAAACTTTCTTTTAAACAATTTCTCAATCACATTAATTTTTAAATAGTAGGGGGAAAAATTGTATTTTTCCAGTACTACATGGTTGTATGGACTATACTATAGCTTATACATGCCCATTATGTGGCTCCATTGTTCGTAACAGTGCCAAAATTTGTAAATATTTAAGCATGATTTTTCAAATATGTTTTTATGGTATAGGTTTTGCCTCTGTTGGCAGATTAAGAGATTCAGGTTTCACTTTTCTGGTGGCAGCAACAATGTCAAGAAATGTTGAATTTGTTGAAGAATATTTGGACAGTCATCTAAACATGCCATAGAAAGGTTTGCAAGTGGTGAGACACATTGTTCCATGGAAAGCTTGGTTTTCACTTTTTTAAAAAATAAAAGTATTTTTTTTCTTCAATGTATGTAGTGATTATTTTTCATGAATCAGTTCAACCTATAATCACTAATAAAATCATGTAGAAGTTTCAGTTGTGCAATCAACAAACAGTGGATTATTATGTATTTTTTAAAATTTTTGTATAGTTTGAATCAAGAAAAATACCCCCATTCAGGGGAGTTATGACCAAAGTTTTGTTTAATTAGTTAAAACTTGGAATTACTTCTGGGAAGACACCCATCACAAATTCCAGATGGTATGGAAACATGTCTGTGCATAAGCATGCAAAATTATTTTTGATCACCATTACTATTAGTCTGAGTTTTAAATTTACATTGTCAGACTGTATTTAGTGACCATGGGTCTTTCATTATACCATATATACTCGTTCATTAAGTCGAGTCAAATCATAAACAAGAGATTCTGATCTGCCGTAGCATGATGCTCATGCAGATCAGGGTCTATGTTGTTTGTTCTACTGATTACTCCTAACAAACTTATGCGATGGCAGATCTGAATCTATGCAGTTTGCAGTTGGACTCGTCTTATAAGTGAGTATATATGGTGCCCTGGTACGTAAAATTATCAATACATTCCACAATATTGAGTCAATGTTTTGTAAATTTGGCTGAAATACTGTTAATCAGCAGAGGTCTTTTTCTAAGTATTATTTTGGAATTGATGATTAGGATTACCAAATAAAAGTTGTGATGTGTTTTTTCATTACATCAAATTTTAGAAGGCTGTTAATATTAAATTTTTCTCTGTTCATTCAGTGTTCATTGTCACACTAATTTCTGTTTTTACATGCTTTCTGTGTGTGTAGAACTTTATTCATCATAATCATTTTCCAGAGATATTACTGGATCAAGGTTGGTTAATGAAACATGTTGTAAATTACCATTAATGAATTAGGAAAGGATTCCTAGTCTAATGGATTAGACAATTTATTGCATTGACAAAGGATGAGTGAATATCTAGTCATTCTCTTTAAAAGAATAATGTTAACTTTTAATGATGAAAGTTGAAGATACTAAGAGAATCAGCTTCCTGTTGATTATTTTGATCTCTTAATAAATAACATCACAGAAGTTGATAGTTTTAATTCATTTTCACATATTGATTCTTTGATCAACTTTTTATATGCCTGCCACAAAGTGAAGCATGTTATGCTATGTTTTGTTCATCCATCCAGCTGTCACCAATTTCATTTCTGTACAGTAACCAAGTATGGTTATCAAACTTTGTGGATGGCTTCAACTTGGGATAAGGAAGAACCTTGTCTGTTTAAGGGTCAAAAGTCAAGGTCATTGTTGCTGAAAGAACAAAAATGGCTTCTGCACAGTAACTCTAGTTGTCCACCATGTACAGTTATCACTTTGTGGATGGGTTCCACTTATGAAAAGAAAGACACCTATTGATTTTAAAGGTCAAGATCGCTAAATGAAAGAAGATGGATTCTGCACAGTAACATTATTTCTCACATAGCTGAACTAAACTTTATGGATAACTTGCACTTGGGGTAAGGAAGAACACTGGATTTCTGGGTCAAAAAGGTCGAAGGTCAAATTCACTGTGAATGAAAGAGTAAAAATAGTTTCCGCACAGTACCATTAGTTCTACATTGAAGACTTGAACCAGACTTTGTGGATAGCTTACACTAGGTAAGGAAAACGCTTTCAGTTTTTTATGAACTATGTACTGGTGCCTACACCAATGGCTATTAAACATGGGCTGGGATATAATCTGCCATTCATGGTACATGCTTGAAGTTTTTATAACTTCCAAATGCATGCATTCTCTAATTTGTAAGACAAGGTGTTTGCTTTTAGTGGAAATATCTATGTAATCAGGTAAAGGTTTTTGTTTGTATGCAATGTGTTTTCAAATACAAATATTTCCCCACTATAGCTTGTTTTGCATTTTTCTTGAAACTTGTGCTTATTAGGAAGGTCTCCAAAGTTTCCTTTCTACCACATGCATGCACACACACCCTCTTTCCATCAAACATACACAAACGCATATTAAAAACTTCAAAAATGTTTCCCTCTCTCTCTTTATTGTACCTACATTACAACATTCATTTCTGCGTAATGTAAAAAGTTTTAACTCTTTTTAGGTCAAATTAAGTCACTTGTGTGTTCTTATTTAAATTGTCACAGGCTAAAATCTATTTGGCTAGTAGGGTTATCTAATCTAGATACATGTCAATACAACATGGATGCAGTTGAAGGGCAAAGTTTTTTTCAGTCAAAAATTGTATGTAACTCTTAAATGTTGATGGAGAAAAGTTAAAATTAAACTTGACCTATCTCTTTGTAATATAAATTCATGGCCTTGATCATGTGTAGTCCCAAAATTGTTGACCAGAAGCAGAATTCATGATGTTGGGGACATGATGAGATACATGGACATCAGCAACACTATATGCCACCTTCAAAGAAATGGTGGAGCATTAAAACACAGATGCAAAATGCTCATGATTTTGTTTGGCTGTTTTGTGACCTTTTCCCTGCTAATTACCTTGATCTCTGAGTTGGGGACTTGACCATTATATGACGAGGTGTGGACCTGGCTAAAGTTTTATCAAAATATCTTAAATGGTGACACCATGAATACATTAACAGGCCATACTCTGGCATACATCATACATGTGATTCTACCAGTGGTAGGACAGAGATACTATTTTATTGGCTACATACTGCATATACCATTCTAAAGTTGAAATGTACTGCTTTTGAAAACTAAAAGATTCTTAACAAATTTGAACCCCCCATATTTTTTTTCATTTATTCAGACATTACAGAAACTAGCCACACCCAGTCAATGGGGACCAGAACCAACGGTATTCACCAGTGCAATCATGCATGCAGAGTATCTGATTAAGTACTGTTACACAACAGCTTACGTGTACACAACAATCTGTAAATTAATTACATTACTGTTGTAATTTGGAGAGTTTAAAGAAAAAAGGCAGGATATTTGTTGAAGTGTTATAAGTATTAATGCAATCAAAGGTGGCTAATGATGGTTAGTGAGTCTTTGATTAAAAATTGGCTGACCTTTGGCAGAGGTGAGATAAAAAGGAGAGATCAAACCAAACACATTATCACAAAGAAGAATTTTATTTTCTCATTCTTTTTAATTATTATTTGTTTTTCAAGATGAAAGAGGAATATTCAAGGGAAGCTCTTATAATTTTTGTTGTCAATTAATGCAAATATGTCTCTAAATACTAAAAAACCGACAGCTAAAAATTATTACAAGTGCAACAATGCTTGGAAATCTGAGATTAAATCATTGCAGGAGAGTAGCAGAGGTCCTGAGTTTGCATTGTGTGTTTACATAATTACATTACAAACTTTGTCTAGGATATGTGATACAATGTCTAGTCACAGTATATAGTTTGGCTAAATTTCATGAAAACCTCTCCAACCATTAAAAGCTTATGGACCAGACAAATAAATGTTAATGGCCAATGTATTCACTAGCATTTAAAGGCACATCAGCAGGCTAAATGGTGCCTACGAAAGTGAAGTTCTAAAAATGAAATGGGAGTCCCTTGAATAGACTGATGCTCTACAATCTTAAAAGAATTTCTAGGATATTCAAAATATGAACATTCCTTTTTTCATCAAAATTACCACAAAATTAAGGAAACTGTGACAGAAAACAACTTTGATGAATTCAAAAAGTTGTACACCTGCAAAATCCCTTGCAAGGTATGTTTGTCATCCCACCAGCATCAAAGAACTTTGTTAAATAATGTCTCACTGAACTTGAAACTAAGAAAGCTAAGGACTTGATCAGAATGATCCGCAACTCATGAAAATATGTCTCAGCAGTTTAGCAAGCATAACATTTATAATCAATCTCTAAGAAAGCTAAGGACTTGATCAGAATGATCCACAGCTCGTGAAAATATGTCTCAGCAATTTAGCAACCATAACATTCATAATCAATCTAAGTACTGCAGCCAAATCTGTCCCCAAATATGGAAAACTGCAAAAAGACAAGCCTATTTACAAATCAGGTTGTAAGGAGGATGTAGATAACTACCAACCAATTTTGATACTACATACCAAATTTGTCAAAATTAACTGAAAACATGTCCATGGCTCCTTTATGTCATATTTAACCACATACTTGCTGTTGCACCCTAACTAATCAGGCTTTAGACAGAGTCCTTCATGTGAGGCTGTCTTGATCTCCCTAACTGATAAATGGCTTAAAGTACTTGATCAAGGTATAATAATAGGATCTATAAGAGATTTCAGGAACGCTTTTTACATGGTCAGGTTTTCATGAAATCCTTATGAGAAAACTGAAAATTTATCAATGTGATGACAGTATAATTAAACGGTTTATTTTTTTTTACAGATGACAGCTTAATTAAATGGTTTATTTTATTCATAAATGAGGAAATGCAACATGTTTGCATACATGATATTTCTGCTTGAACCTGGAAAATTAGACATGAAGTCTGACAGGGCTCAATTTCTGGGATCATTGCTATGTCTATTATTTGTTAATGACCTACCCCATCTATTGGGGGACTTGATTTCATCTACAGATCTCTATGCAGATGACACAACATTATAAGAAATGTCAATATGACGTACTGTTCAGTAGAAGCAATTATAGGATTTTCAAGATGACAGCCATACTGGATGTCACATCAGTACCATTTTTGTTTTGGAACAACTAGACATCATAAGAAATTGTTTACTGAAAACCCCATGTTGATATGACCATCCATTCAGATGGATTAGGAATAATAAGATTTTCAAGATGACTGACCCCCAATATCGTTCGATGGCATTTGTCTTAGATGCAAGCCATCCACAAAATCTGGTTGTTTCCTGTGGCACAGCACTTGAATTGTATGAAAAATGGTTTCCAGCTATGTGTCCTTCTGACCTTGATCTTTGAACCCCCAAATCAACAGGTGCATTCCTTATTTCAAATGCAGGCCATCTGCAACATTTTGTCAAAGCACATGATACAGAACAAGTTTTGTGGAAAAGTTTTCATATTTTTCAGTCCCTGTGACCTTGATCTTCGACCTTTTTTTATCCTGAAATGAATAGGTACCTTTTCTGTCTTGAATACAAGCCAGCCACAAAAGTATGGTTATGTAGGTGATAAAAAGCAAAATATGTCATACAAAAAAGATTTTTCTTTTTAGATTTACTGTGACCTTGACTTCTGACACCAACTGCAAGCCATTTACAAGGTAGTGTCAAAGTATCTTCCATACAAGTCAAATTAATGTATGGAAAGAGTTTTCATTCTATCAATTCCTATCATCTTAACTTTTTAAGCCCAAAATCAATGGGTTTCTTCTTTGCTTCAAATGCAAGATATCTGCAAAGTTTGGTGAAGGTAGATGGTGGAGAACTCAAGTTGCTGGGTGGAAAACAAAATATCAAACAGATGGATGGACAATGTCATAACATCATATGCTCAGAAATACTGTCAAATGTATTTTAACAGTGCTGAAACAACTTTAAACAACGTGTGGGAAAGCTTTCTAAAATTAACATTACCAACATTATATAAAATAGTCTTTATTCAAAAACTTTTGTGATATATGCTGTGTTTTCTCCTGGCCATGGCCTTTTTTGTTTTAGCATAATAAAATTTTATGGGGTACACATATATATCTTTAACATGTAATAAATGGTGCACAGAAAATAAGCATCTATAAAATTTTACAAGTGTAAAAAACTCAATTTTTTAAAAACTCAATTTTGAAACTGGATGGTTGCACCTATATGGGCAAGAGGTCATGACTAGTTCTCGAAAAAATCAAGCCATTGACTAACCAATTGAATGGTTGATCAACATTCTGTTCACCTTTACATTCAGGGCAAAAACAACACAGCTGAGTTAATCCCCCTTTTATAACACAGCCCAATCTTTAATTAAGCATACCAATTCACTGAGACCCTTCATTTTATCAACTCTGGTTATGCAGCAAGCTTCTCATTGATCAAGACTGCCTCATATTTTGAGCTCAAAGCAAGTGAGTTTTAAATAATAAAATAATATCTGACACAAGTCCATTAAAATGACAACAGCTGATGATCAGATACAAAATGCAAGTGCTCTGTAATGAGAGCCATTAGGAAATTACTGAACTGAAACTAATCAGGGCACACTGCCTTGGCACCAGGTACCAGAACTGGGAGTGACAAAGTGACTGATCAGTGTAAAGAATGCACAAGAAAATGAAATAATCACAACTCTAAATATCCCAAGTACAAAATTTAAAAGGTCTAAAATGATTGAAATGTTTGAAAAATTTCATTTTTTATAAGTGTGCAGCAGTTTAAAAAAAAAGGCACCATGATGGAGTTATGTGTAGAAACCAATCATAACAAAACTGAGATCTCTGACATAAAGGAGAGCTTTACAGACACCAATATGAGTTCATGTTCTGTTGACCATTCCACTCACAAATCAAACTAAAGCTTTCAGTTATGAAAGTGAAAAATATCATTTGGAACATAAAGGTTTTTAAGATGCCCTAACATGAAATACAATTCTTTATCTGACAGGTTACTAAAAATAAGCCAACCTGGAGTTCCAAAGAAAAGAAACCTTTATCAGTGCCCGTCAGACTGACTTGTTAAAATGTAGGTCTCAATTTTAATCAGACTGGTGTAAATACCAGGCCTATACAATTTCAACTCTTATCTGTAGACATTCAAATGTGTATACTAAACAGGAACATAAAATGTAAATATAACTGAACAATAATCCAGTTTAAGTGAGAAATACTACTATAAGATTACTGAAATAATTTCAAGGATTTTATGTTCATAAGTTTGGAGATAAAATAAACAAGTAACAAGTTCATAGTAAATGACAAAATAATGGGCAGGGCCCCTTAAAAGTGAGAAGGGCCTCCTAAATTTGACACAGAGAGCCCTAAGGTCCCTTTCCTTGTAAAGTCCAGAAAACACTGTATATAATACTTGAACATTAGTTTGCACTGGCAGTTTACCTGAAAGCTCCTCCTTAAAAAAAGTATACCTTTATTTTGTAAGTGAAAGTTAACTTATTTACAATTAAAATACTGTCTGTAGACTTCCTAAACTTGACTTCTTCAATATTTAAGATATATGCTCCATCCAGTGTAAGAAGCAAGTTCTAATGTTAAAATGACTGGTCATTCAGAATTCTTGACTTGAATGATTGTTCCTGACTGGATTTTCTTTCATGATATCTGATTATCTGAAAAAAAAGGAGAAAATTACCACTAAAAGAAATGCTTGAAATATACTGGGACTGGAAGTGTTATGCCTATACACAAAATTATTACCATGATGACTCTTTGTAATATTTTAGAATCAGTACGATGAAAAAAAAATTCTTAACTTCAACCTTCCAAGCCTTATTTAAGGCTACTGAATCTTTTTAAACTGGTTTTTAATGATACTTTTAACACATTATCATCTATATCGTACTGAGGAAATGGAGGAGAAATACTTTTCCCATGGACACAATAAGGTAGCTGACCTAGGCTGGTCTGGGTGAATACTGAACCTATGACCCTTGGATTATGAGTCCAATGTTCTACCAACTGACCGAGTGAAAGGTTTAAACAGAACCAATTTCAAAAAAAGGTTCAGTGTTTTTCATGTCTAATTAGCAACTGTAATAATAATAATAATAAATAGTAGAATAAAAACTAGTGAATGTTTCACTAACAAGATACATGTATTCTGGAACCATTTTTCTGCATGAATATATTCAGATATTTCAGTAAGAGAAACAGAAAGATGCTACTGAGTAACAAATCTTCTGATAGCATACACTCAGAAAAATAACATTCTTCATATCTCTAAATCATATACTGTAATGAATTATTTTATACGTTTTTATCACCCTTAATTTAGTGCTTTTATTCTGTTTTAAGTGTGTTACAAAATGTAAAACATTAGAATCAGCATACAATGTCACTTCCCATCTTCTTTGAAATAAGCAAGAAAGCAAATTTGCTGATTCAGAAGCCAAAAAACCCCCAAATGTTGACACTCTGTAACATTAGGTTAAATTAAGTGTCACAGAACTTTCAGAATATATTCAACTTTTTTATTCCACCACTTGCATGTAGAACTTCAGTGACAACTGTGTCACACTAATGGCGCTAGTGATACTGAAAATAATTATCATACTCCATCTTTGTGAAATAATGGAATCTCCATACCTTTTTCCCCATTATGCACCACTTATGTAATGCCACCTACCAATCATTGCATTTTTTTGCCCAGAGGGTCTAGGGGTTGGATGTTTTTTTTCTTCCAAACTAGCTATTTTGGGAATCAGTAATAAAATACCTATGTGTGAATGACATCAATCATTTATCAGCTGGGAGACAGAGATTTTATTAATTACATGCCCTATGACATTGGCTTGCCAAATTAGGCTTGGTACCATCTAAAAGGTTGAGTCCTGAGATTGATAAGGGATCCAGTGTAAAATGTTACTAGATTGTCCATTGAAACAAATCTCAAATTTTCATGATATTTCTGATGCCTTGGGACTTGTCTGAGAACTGTAATTAGTTCAAAGAAAACTGAACATTCTTGAGACCAATGTCACCATGTAAAGAGACACTTTGTATGGGTTACACAATATGAAGACAGTCCTTTCCATCTGAATACTGTACTTACAAGTCCAACTACAAACAACATAGGCCCTGATCTGCCACTGCATAATGTGCCAGCATATCAGAGTCTATGTTGTTTGTTTTACTCATTACTCTTACCAAACTAGAGATCTGTGCAGTCTGTAGTTGGACTGAACTTTTAAGTGAACCTACATAGTAAGTAACATGCATCTTCTTTCTCCATTCTTAAAAATTGATACAGATTGTGCAGATATAAATGACTTCAAAAAACTTTGGAAACAAGAAAACAGTTTTAATAGTCTAAATCAGATTTCATACAATAACCTGATCAGCATGTACATTTTACCTATAGTTCTTATGATGCTTTATGATAGTCAAACAGATCTGAACCACACTGTGAAGAAAACAGCGATTTATTTATGGGGTATGCACCCACACAAATCTGTTGAGAGATCATTCTGCTCAAAGAATTATTTTTAATTTTTTTGTGTGTTTATGTTTGAACCGTAAGTGTACGTTATAATATAGTATTAAACAAACAGAATGATACTCATTTTAACCTTTTTTGAACTATGATATCCAGATTTTTCTGCAAACTACAGAACTTTAAGTGAACTTGAGGCAGAAATAGGATTTTTGCTGATTTGTCAGGTGTGGACATAAATGAGTCCAAAATATATTGTATATTGTGGCTTTTTGGGGGTGAAGTTTATCTTCTCTTTTTGCAATAGTGGAAGGAAAAATTTCCAGCAAAATTAGAACATCCAAATTTCCAACACTTTCTTAAATAACTGTACCTGATGTTTCTACCTAGAATCTATACATCTGCCAAAAAATCACACAAAAACTGGACTTAGAATAAATCACATACCTGACAATTACATTTACCAATTTTTATGCCTATTACTGATGATCGCTTGTGAAATATTGGAATGTTTAACACTTTCAAGAACTGATAATTTTACACAGCTGATGATCTAAGTACAGTAATCCAAAATCATTAAAAGTGAATTTCTTACACTACTGTTAGTTAACAACTGATCTCTAAATAAGGTTCATTATACAAAAAGACATGGATGACCCCATCAATATAATGAATTGTAAGGCACAGATCTATGTCAAACAGGTATCATAATTCCATTAAATTTTGTCACAGAATAGTGAATATTGAACATGACCTAGAGCTTCTTATTGCATGCATGAATTTATGGAGTTAAAAGGCACATCAGCACAATTCTGGCTATATAACGTCAAGCAAAAGGTAGGTAGCAAAAGCATTTTATTATATTTGCTTTAAGTCCATTCAGACCATCACAAGTTTTTGTGGAAACAAAATTCACAATATACAGGATGGGATGGGATGGGATGGGAGAGGCATACATGAGTAATAATATGTACCCTTCCATAGTGGAAGCATAAAAACTGAAGATGTTAGTAATTATAACTTTGACTGAAAGCCACAAGCATTACATAAAATCATGTAAAGGAAGTCACTGGTAATTTTACAATTTAATATTAAAAGGTGCACTTTTTAAAAGAATTTCAAAAGTGGCTTATGTAACATACTGTATTAAAAATATTTATTTTTCAATAATACTTTCAATTTGGAATTTAACAAATGGATTTTATTTAAATACATCATAATATAAGCATTTAACATTTTTCTTATTTAATATACATTCTATGACATTTTATAGATGATTACAGTATACAATTTCATAAAGGTGCCTCTTTGTCTCCCCCTCAAACAACTTGTTATCCCTTTTGGTTTTACTGGGGACAATATAAACAATTTAGACAGCTGGTTCCTGTACAGTCAGATCAACACCAACATTAAGGTTGACACATTTGTTTTGATACCCTCTGTACTCTCTTATAAGTTGAGCCCAACAGCAGACCTGGGTCTATGCAGTTTGTTAAGAGTAATCAGTAGAATGAACATAGTCCCTGATCTTCTGGCTCATTATACAATGGCAGATCAGGGTCTATTTTGTTTCCAGTTGGAATCCACTTATATGTAAGTATATATGGTACCGAGGCATTATTTTTTTTTAACACTTCAGATACAGACAGCCATAGTTTTTGTTTTACACTATAGTCAGCTATGAATGAGCCTATCTGCTGATGTAAAACATCTTTCCAAATGCATAAAACAGAGGTCTTATATCACCTGATGATTGGTTGGTAACTTTTTGAAAATCTTATATTTTTACACAGTTAAAGGTCTAAGCAGTTGATCAATATGTAACAATACATAGGCTGGTGTGCCTTTTCTTGCTTTTCTGAACTCCTGAGCTAAATACACTTGCAGGCTTTTAAAGTGAATAACAAATGGAAAAAAGTTTCAAAGAGCCTTTTTTCATGATTTATGACCCTAAAGTATTATTAATTTAAACTAATAATATCTTTTTCTTTGGAATATATGTTTCTTAACCAAACTGACATGCACAAGTTTCACAACTGGGGAAAAAACTTATTTTCAAATTGTGATTCTTTTGTTAATTTTTGAAGTATTCAAGATTTTTAATCTTCAAAGCCACCTGATTGCCTGAAAATCCAGTAATTTATATGTGCTGTGCCTTATCCTTAATTTACTTTGACCCCTGGAAAGGCTGGCATAAGCCTCAAGAGTCAAATCTATTTCTTCTGTTGACAGTTTTAATCTATAACTTGTTATCCCCTATTTCATGGATGAAAGATTAAAGACATCATATATCCTAACTCCAATGAAAGGAATACATTCCAGCAAAACCAGTTCTCTCTGATTTGTCTTTGGAGCTTCCTAAATGTCCCTACCTGAGTCCCTAGCGTAATATCTATGTTAAGTCAACCAGCAAGTATAAATAAAAAATACGTATTTTAACTTTCCACTTTAAAGAATCCTTAGTTTTGACAAATTAATTTAAATCAAATTTTTTTAAAGTAAATAAACTTTTCCAAAGTCTTTAAAGACAACATTTTTACACATGAAATGTTCACACTATCAGCTTCTTGATAAAACATACCATCTATACTCACAAGTGGAATCCAACTACAAACTCTCTAGACCCGATCTGTTGTCGTGTAATGCGCCAGCAGATATGGGTCAATGCAGTTTGTTAGGAACAATCAGTAGAACAAAACAACACAGACCCTAATCTGCTGGCACATTATGTGATGGCAGATCATGGTCTATATTGTTTGCAGTATGAACCGACTTATAAGCAAGCATATAAGGTACATCATCTCCATTTGTTGTTGGTTATGTATGTGAATACATTTTTCTGAAATTTATCCTCTGATCAATAAAATATTCATGCAGTGACAATCTTGATTATGAAACTTTTAGGAATATAATAACAAAGTCTGCTCATTAGCCAACTTGTTTTTTACTGTAGTCTGTTGGACTGCAGCTGTATTCAAGTTATTAATTAAAAAAAGATTTGTGTAAAACATGCATGCCTCACGCCTTCCATGCAGACCAAAATGTCTAAATCCAAAAAGTTCAAAAACATATAGCAAGATTACCATGAATGGTACATGATATGCACACCCTGTGTTGAATAGTCTCTATGTGGGCACTAGTAGGGCATTGTTGACTCCGGGAGATTGTTGACCTACAAATCTCAATGGCTCAGACTTTTGGCCATAGTATGAAGTTCTGAATAATATTTACTGTGCAAAAACTATTATTATTTCATTAGACTTACCAGCAACTTTAGTCAAAGTATATGGTATATAATTAAAACTCTTATGCAAAAGCATTTTTCTTCTTTCAGTCACAGTAACCATGACTTTTGACCTTTTGACTCCAAAAATCAATATGCTTCTTACCTACCTCACATGTAAGTCATCCACAGACTTTGGTGAAAATACATGGTGGGTAACTGAAATTTTTTTGTACATAAACCACTTAACTTTTTTCAGTCAGTGATCTTGACCTTTGACATTCATTCTCCAAATCAATAGGCTTCTTCCTTACTATAAGTGCAAGTCATTTACAAAGTTTGGTCCAGAATGGTTATGTAGCACTACTGTTATTATGTAAAAGGCATTCTTCTTCTTTCTGTCACAGTAACTTTCATCACTTAGGGCTGTGGGTGGCCAAGTGGTTCACAGATCACAGAATCCCACCTCTGCGTGGGTTCAAGTCTCGGCTCAGCCAAATTTGGAATGTGAGAAAGCTTGTGAGCAGCTTCCCATGAGTCAGTGGTTCTTCCCAAGGTTTTCCTGGGTTCTTGCTCCACCAAACATACTGGCTGCCCTGTATAGCCATCAAGTGCTGCAAAATAGCGTTAAATTCATAACAACCAAGCAACCTTCACCACTGAGCCCAAAAAAGGTTTTTTTCCTTACCCACAAAGCAAACTATCCACAAAGTTTGGTCCTGGTCTGTGATGTAGAACTAATGTTATTGTTCAAAAACCATTTTTCTTCATTTGGTTGCAGTAACCTTGACTACTGACCTTCTGACCCCCAAACTGACTGGCTTCTTTCTCATGTCAAAGAACTTATCTGTAAAGTTTAGTGATGGTAGGTGCTGTATCATGTAAAAAATGAAAGCTAATCAACAGATGCATACATGTAGCTTATTGTGCTTTGCCAAAAAGAGGGTGTATACAAAATCTTTTAAAAAACTGCACACAAAAAAATGGCATGAAAATCCATGCAAACATGTCTGCTGATCCAAGAAAGTTAAATAAATGTGTAAAATATTTCTAAATTTATATAATAGTCTAAACATCTAGCTTATCTACATGTGCATACAAATAGGCCTGCCAGCTTTCATGAGTTAGGTGGAGTGGTTTTGATGCATATAAATAGACCTGCCAGCTTTCATGAGTTAGGTGGAGTGGTTTTGGGGCATTCAAATAGGCCTTCCAGCTTTCATGAGTTAGATGAAGTGGTTTTGGGGGATACAAATAGACCTGCCAGCTTTCATGAGTTAGATGGAGTGGTTTTGGGGAAGGAGTGGTTTTGGGGCATTCAAATAGACCTGCCAGCTTTCATGAGTTAGGTGGAGTGGTTTTGGGGCATACAAATAGGCCTGTCAGCTTTCATGAGTTAGGTGGAGTGATTTTGGGGCATACAAATAGGCCTGCCAGCTTTCATAAGTTAGGTGAAGTGGTTTTGGGGCATACAAATAGACCTGCCAGCTTTCACTGAGTTAGGTGGAGTGGTTTTGGGGCATACAAATAGGCCTGCCAATTTTCATGAGTTAGGTGAAGTGGTTTTGGGGCATACAAATAGACCTGCCAGCTTTGATGAGTTAGGTGGAGTGGTTTTGGGGCATACAAATAGACCTGCCAGCTTTCACTGAGTTAGGTTGAGTGGTTTTGGGGCATACAAATAGACCTGCTAGCTTTCATGAGTTAGATGGAGTGGTTTCAGGGCATACAAATAGACCTGCCAGCTTTCACCAGTTAGGTGGAGCAGTTTTGGGGCAAATGTGATGCCAGGCTTGGTGATGCAACATATAGATGTATGGCTGGAAGGGACCAAATCATCAATGTAATTTGTTCTAAAATATGAGACAAATAGGACTGTAGTAAATATATGGCAGAGTTGGCAGCATTACAGTTATAACAGACTTTTAGCTTGACTGAGAATCTATAAAGCCAAACAAATATGGATCAAGGAATTCATTCAACAAGTTCAGAGCATTTATTAATCATCTCAAATTTCAATGGTAGCTTTCATTCTCCCAGAGCCAAACAAGCAAGCTTCCCCCATCACAAGGACTGTAAACATCTGGAGGTCATGGAGGACAAAAATTACAATTAGCATCCCTTATCTATCTCCATTTAGGAAGACAATATTAATGTGAATTCTTCCAATATATGTACCTTCTGATTCCTACATTCCTACTGCCAAAAATGTCAAAACTGAGCCTTGTATATTTTGCCATTGTGCATCCTACAATATGTTTAGGGATGGAATAGTTACATGTACAAGCAAGCTAAGGGACCATCAACTCCCAATATGACCAGATGGAATTGTTCTTGGTACCTAATGAATGAAAAACTAATATGAGAAAGCAATTATTTTTGTTGATGTATACATCCTTCAGTTATCTATGGTAAACAAGATAATGTAGAATTAGAAGTAGTGTTACATTAACCAGCCGAATCCACACTTTCATATCCAAGGTAACATTGTAAGTCAAAATCACAATCATAATTTCATTTTTTTTTCTCACAAGGCAACTTGCATTGGCAAGACAGAGCTAACATTTGAGTTCATTATATGAGTATATTAAGCAACATTGGTTTAACTGTTATTATATTTTACAATCAAAGCTGTGAAATGAGGCTATAAGACTATGTAACTAATTTCTTAAATTTTCTACAGATAAAGTATTGGTGCACTCAGGCTGAAGGAAATGAAAAGAATAATTGTACCATCATTTAAAGGTTAATTTTTTCTACTGTTTCTGAGTTAGCTTTTATGTTCAAAAAACCCATTGCCACATGAATCTTAAGTGGATGATATTTGCCTTTTTCCTGATGAAAGGTGTTCCCATTCTGAATTAATTAGATGGGTAAACAAAACAGGACAAAGTGTGAAAATGGGTCAGTATAAACATTGCAGAGCTTATGGAGTCAGGAATCCCCAGATTCTGTAGATAAATGGTTTCTGACATGATGAAGTACCATACTTACATACACATCAGTGTGTGTGTGTGTGTGTGTGTGTGTGTGTGTGTGTGTGTGTGTGTGTGTGTGTGTGTGTGTGTGTGTGTGTGTGTGTGTGTGTGTGTGTGTAAAGGGGTTAAACTGCAGAGCAGCATAACCCTGTCCATACAATGCAGAGAAAGTTTCGATATCTCCAAAAAGGCAAATAAAACAAAGGTAAAGGCAGTAAAGAATAAAATCCTTATAATACAAAGTCAAATATTTTATATAAACTGAACTGTTTTGAAAAGTCCAAGACTCAGCTGGAACATCATCATGGGGCACATTCCAGGACAAAGATGTTGCCTCAGTCAATTGCCTTATGACATGCTGGAGGGCACCTCTCACATCAGAAGGGTTCATTAGACCAATTCTATTTTTCAAAACATGCAGATGCATATATCATTTTGTAAGACTTTTTGAGAAATCTTCTACCACTGTTTCTTTTCATCAAAAATTTGTATAGTCCTTCTTATTTAAATTGATATAAAAACAGACTGTCACCCTCAAAGTGCCAAGAAGAAAATAATTTGAGAAAAAAAGATTTTTTTTTCTTCAAATAATGTCATTGAATCTTACAGACATGCCGAATGTTCAATTCCCCAAAAATGTAGTATCTCTTAAGAAACAGTTACATACCATTAACTAATTAAATTCATGAAAATGTGACAAAGGTAAAATATTATAACCAACTGTATAGCCTGGCCCTGACTTTTCTTAGGAATGTAAAGTAACATTAATGCAACAGAAGACCATTAGACAACACGTCACTGTAATTAGATGATAAAGGGATTTTCTGGCATCTTTACCACAAACATGAATGAATAAGGGGAGAGTTCAATGAGTCAAAATTAACATCTTTCTCCCCCATCATTCATACAGCATTGTAAGTTGTCAATTTGTTGATCTTAAATTTTCTCATAAAACTTGGGAATCTCTCTCTCTCTCTCTCTCTCTCTATATATATATATATATATACATGTACATACAGCCAACATCGTGAAACATTTCCCCTCATAAAGAGTTTTAAAGTGTCTTCCTACTTATTCACACTTTTCAATTGGAGTCAAAAGGAATGTGGTGTGCAGTGGCAGCCCCCATATGATTACCACTAACAAAATACCCAACCTTCTTTCCCACAACTTTAAGACCTTCTCTAGAAACTGTACAGATTTTCCTATCATAATAGACAAACTTCATGAAGTTATGTTTCAGACAGTCAATTATGACTGTGCAGAAGGTGTCAAGAAACTGTTTTAACAAGAGTAACATGGCACAGTATGCTCCAGGTCTCATTAAGTTATGCAGTTTTATACAACTGTACTATAAATTATAAAGCTCTGTCAATAGAAGCAGCAGCTTTTATATGGATGTATGAATAAAATAGCAACGTTAGAAAACTGTACCCTAAGTAAGTCTTCCCAAAGGTTTATAACAAGCTGCTCACCTATGGTGTATCCCAGTTTACATGATATGATGTAACCTAGAACAGTAGCTATTAATAAACAATAAAAAAAAAATGTCAGTCAACTCATCTGAGCATTACTGTTCATCTTGGTAAACCAGCATAATCAAAGCCATGTGATTGCTCAAAGGCATGGCAAGTAACAACAATAATCAGTTCCCATTGCACAACTTTCAGATCCTAATTTTTGTACAGGGAACCATTCAGCTGTGAGATACCAACTCTTTCTGGAAGGACCCTTAAGCATACAACTTAACAAGGATAACCATTTCAGTATGAAACAACCTTTAGTAAGTTAGTATCTCTAATAAGAAGTTAAAGTAATTAAGCAACAAGTGAATGCAATCTGAAATCTGTTGCAGCCTTTAGCCTGCTCTCTACAATTTGCTTGTCAAGGCATTAAATATATACATGTACTGTTGGGGAAAAAAAAGTTTGGAGAAGATAGGCATTAGGTTCATAACTCTTTCAGATGAACGCTGAAACTCCAATTCATTCAAGATCTCATCAATATTATAAAGCTGCTTCATAACTTTGACTGAAATGCAATATACATACGTCAAGTTATGCTGCAGAAAGCAAAAAAGTAGAAGGGCAGGGAATCAGAGGCCATAACTTTTCTAAAAGATAATACCGAACACTTGAAACTATAATCATCCAAGACCTATCCATTATAAAGCCACAGGCCAAATTTGGTTGAAACGCAAAACAGCTTAGCAATGTTATGTAACAGAGTCATGGAATGGGTAATCAGGGGCCAAAACTCCTGTAAATTATGCTGTAGAACACTGGAAATAAAACTAACTCAAGTTTTCATTCATCTGAAGCATCAAGCCAAATCTGGCTGAAATCCAACACATTTTTAGTAAAGTTATTTTGTGGAAACCAAAGTAAGGAGGAGTAATTAATAGGTGATAACTCTCAGAAATGAGAACAAGACAAAAATAAAAGGCACATGTATGTTTATGAGACAATTTTCATGACAAATTCCATTAAATCTAAGCAACATCCCATCTGACTATTTGAAGTTAATTGTCATGGGCCATAAATCTATCCAAAATGGAGTTAACGAGAAAAGACCTAGATATGGCATATCAAGAGCTTTAGTCAATATACATAAAAAGAATTAGATCCAAATATGTTGGATGGTTCATGAGCTAAGCAGGATACATATATCTGCTGTAGTGTAGATTTAAAACTGACATAATTTGGGCCATTAACTGTCAAAATTGGACCTGAATGACGAAAATTTTTTAAGGCATGTCTAGATATAACTAGCAATCCATCTATCAAATGACATTCAGTTGTGTGTAATGTTGCAAGGATATTATAGTTAAAGCCAATATCCCATGTGAAGATACTATCAAGGGCCATAACTCTATTAAGAATGGAGTTAACAAGATAAAACTATTAAAAAAGGCACACCTAGGTCTATGAGGCAATGCACATACAAATTATATCTGAATGTGCTGAATGGTTCCTGGTTATAGAGATTGGCTGTAACAGAGATGTAATACTGATGGAAAAGGGCAATAACTCTGTCAGAATTGGACCTGATGAGACAAAACCTTCAAGATGTACATCTACATGTAATTTGCAACTCACCACCCAAATAGCATCCAATTGAGTCTAAGAGTAACAGAGCTATTTTGGTTACAAGCAACATCCAATGTGAAGATAAGTTAATTGTTCAGGGCCCTTACTTTTTAAACTGGACTTAGAAAGACAAAACCCTCAAAAGGCACATCTACATATAATTTGCAATTCACCAACCAAATGGTACCCAACTGAGTCTAAGGTTTACAGAGCTATTCTGGTTACAAGCAACATCTCATGTGAAAATAAGTTAATTGTTAATGTCCATAACTGTTTAAACTGTACTTGGAAAGAGAAAACACTTAAAAAGGCAGATCTACTTGTAATTTGCACTTCACCAACCAAATTACATCCAACTGGGTTACAGAGTAGTTCTGGTTACAAGCAACATCCCATGTGAAGATAAGTTAATTGTCAAGGGCCATAACTGTTTAAATTGGACATGGAAAGACATAACCTTCAAAAGGCTCGTCTACATGTAATAGTCATTCACCAACTAATTATGTGTAAGGGTTGCAGAGCTCTGCCGCTTAGAAGAAGTGTGAATGGACAGGGAGACAGAAAAGCTGATTACTATGGGCTCCTGCATCTTTATGCTGGGCTCTTACTATTTGCGAGGCAGACATCTAAAACGAAAGCAAAAACCTGTGTGAAGCTAAACTTTGGCAATGAATCCTTGGCTTTCAACATGTGAGAGACAATACATTACAGATTTGTTCATGATGACTAATATTTACAATAATGTCTGTAATTTTTGTTTGATTAATTGTTTTGGTTGGTACTGTATAGCACAGCAACACAACTAGGTTCCAGGCTGATATTATGGTTGGATTTGAACCTGCATACTTCTGGTCATAAGTTCAGCATGTTTACTGCTACCATGGAGACATCATGGCTTATTATAATATTTTTAAAGAATTTTTTGGCTGTACAACTAATTTTAGGTAAAAACATAAAATAATTTTCTGCTCATTCTTATATAATTTGGCAAACAATGTATGCAAGATTTATGAAATATTTAAGTACAAAATGTACCCATTAATGATGATTTTTGTCAAATAATTGTGGGCAAGAAGCTGAGGATACTAAAAATTACTGACATTATGTTTTAAAACCTAATCACCATAGTTTTTCAATGACTGTCCTACAAGTCTTTGCCAGTATGATATTTTCTTTCACCACATTCTGTCTTTTCTAGCTGTTATTGTAAAGATTTGTTACCAAAAAAAAGTAGCTTAGTTGGTAGACTGCTGGATATGTAATCCACAACACTGCATGCCAGAGGCATAAAACTGCCGTTCTTTTTTTCACCAGTGGCTGCCTGTGACAAGACTTTCTCATTTCTCATAGTATGCATAAATCTGCATAATGAAATATTACAAGCCCAAATATAATTTTTTTTAAATGGTTGTCCCAACACGACCTTTCATACTAAGTGAGCCAACCAGATTTTCTCTTTCAAATACAGTCACTTAATGGTCATAAATAAGTAACTATCTTTCATGTAAATAACCTTATTAATTAACTCTATGATGATGTATTTTTGTTTATGATATTAATAGGAAGTGAGGAAATCTGCGTGGGTGAAAATGGAGCAAAGTGGATAATCTCCTGTGGCTTGTGATGATGGTTATCCAAGGGCCATAGGTTTGCAACCTACCCAGGTAATTATTGTAAAGGGTTTGTAATGGTGCTAAATTTTGTAGAATAATTTCTGTATAAAAACATTAATCTGTCTGTAGTATAAATTTCATAGTGAATTCTTTAGTAGTGCATTCTGCTTGGTTCAGCACAGTGTGGCACATACACATGATGCTTAATGTAGTGGCTAGAATTGCTATAGCTTGGCAAATTGTAATAATTAATCTGTTCTGTTTGGGGCATGAACTGACTTTTAATTAGGACCCACTTGTTAACAGTTAGAACAGAAAGAGTGTGATGTTAAACATGAGGTCATAGTGGTAAACTGTCCAGGGTGGCATGTACCAGAGAAGATTTTTAGAAAGTTGTGATCCATCTGAAACAATGTCATAAGATGATATTTTCCAGAATAGTTATTAATAAAGGCAGGCTTGGAAGAATTTTCTGACTTCTATAGAACTGATGAGTATTTTGGCAGGTAAAGTAGTAATCCTGATTGGCTTAGCTAAATGAGGGTTTGTGTTCCCAGTCAGAATTCAGGGGTTTTGAGACAGTCCCCTCGTAGAATTAAGCAGTCTAAGTTCTACAAAGAGGTAAGAAGTTGTCTCCTGGAAATAATAAGTATTTTTCATTATATTGTCCTAAATGGCTAACAGGAGAATGGCCATCGCCGTGGAAACAATCACTGATCATCACCCTCCCCAAGAAAGGCAATTTACAACAGTGTCAAAACCACTGTACAATCAGTCTTATAAGCCATCCAAGCAAAGTCATGTTGAGGATACTGCTAAACAGACTAAAGCCACAGGCTGAAAAGATCATTGCCGAGGAGCAGGCAGGTTTCAGAGCTGGGCGCAGCACAACAGAGCAGATCTTCAACCTCAGGATATTGTGTGAGAAGTACCTCCAACACCAGCAAGATCTGTACCACATCTTCATGGATTTCAAGAAGGCATTTGACAAGGTATGGCATGCAGCCTTGTGGGAAACCATGAGACTGTACAACATCAATGCCAACCTCATCACAGTAATAGAGCACCTGTATGACAAGGCCACCAGTGCAGTATACTTCAACAGCAGCATAGGGGACTGGTTCAGAATGACAGTCCGAGTCAGACAAGGCTGTCTGCTCTCTCCCACACTATTCAACATCTTTCTGGAGAGAATCATGGCTGATGCGCTTGAAAAGTATGAAGGGACAGTCAGCATCAGAGGCAGAACAGTCACCAACTTACCTTTTGCCAACGACATTGATGGACTGGCAGGAAATGAACAAGAAATAGCTAGCTTAGTAGAGAGCCTCGACAAAACCTCCGCAGCCTACAGCATGGAAATCAATGCAGAGAAGACCAAACTGATGACCAACAACACCAAGGGCATCAGTACTGACATCAGGGTCCAAAGTATGAAGCTAGAAACAGTCCACAGCTTCAAGTATTTGGGAGGAATTGTAACAGATGAAGGATCAAAGCCTGAAGTACTCTCCAGGATTGCGCAGACAACAGCAGCGCTGACAAAACTGAAGCCCATCTGGAATGACAAGAACATCGCACTCAATTCAAAGGTCAGACTGATGCACTCACTGGTTATTTCCATATTTCTCTGCACCTGTGAATCATGGACCATAACAGCTGACTTAGAGAAAAGGACACAAGCCACAGAGATGAGATGCTTCCGAAAGATCCTCGGCTTCTCATACAAAGACCGTGTCACCAATAAAGAAATACGGCAAAGGATCAGACAAGCCATTGGGCCTCACAAAGACCCCCTGAGCACAGTGAAAAAACATAAACTGCAGTGGTATGGGCATGTCTCATGATCATCAGGACTTGCCAAGACAATCCTGCAAGGCACTGTACAAGGAAGAAGAAAGAGAGGCAGGCAGAGAAAGAGGTGGGAAGACAACATTTGAGAGTGGACAGGCTTGACATTGAGCGACTCAATGAGAAAGACGGAAAATCGAGTAGAATGGAAGAAACTGATTGTTCGGTCTTGTGTGGTGCCCCAACAGTCTACCAGACTATGGAACTGATGATGATGATGATGAAAGGGCAAGTATTGAAAGTGAGAGACACGGAAAGGGGAGAGAGATCCAGCTTCATAAGGAGCTTTGAATCTCAAATAGACCACAAAGGTCAGTTTCAAATGCACGCAATGTATATTCAATGTCTTATAAATTTAGTTATATGAATGAGTTCATGTTTAGAGGTTTGGTATGTAATAGAAATCATGTATCCTAAAGAATTCATACATTTCTTCTGAATACAAATTGTGAGAAGTTCATTTATTTGTCTCAAATGATTTATATAAAGTATACTGAGGACTGAATTTTCCTGTCTGGGAATCTGTGTCAAGGAATCGCTAATTAGCAAATTAACCTGGTTAGGACAACGAGTGAAGTCCATTAATTTTTGTGGAATTAAGTATGAATTCTCTTCAACCAAGAATCAAGTAACATTTGTTGGCTGATAGGTCAGCTGGTTAATTTATGGTCACAGTGGGACAATAATGTTGTCAGCGAGGTCTAATTATGTTGTGTCCCCAGCACGAATGTGAGAGTGCAAGGCATAAATTCACGATCAACAGGGTTGTACATCAATAATAGGGTATTGAGTTTGTGTATTAGGGGAATGATATTAACTAGTTCTGTTGATTTTTTATAGATAAGATCTGACACAAAAGAACGTTGGAATCTTAGTTGATCCCAGGAGAACACATATCTGGCATGCATTTAGGTTGGGTACTAAATTTTATCTTTTCAAGGGAAAGAAAATAGCTCTACATACCTGACTCCACAGTGCAACTAAGAAGTCAATGACTCGAAGAGGCTAGTAGAGGGAGAGAGAGTGAAGGGAAGATACAAAAAACACAGACTGATTACCAGCAGTGATTTGGGAAAGACCAGAAGCACTAGGTGATGCTGTCATGCCAGGCAATCTGAGTTTGATCTGTCACTCAATCATATTTATTTATTTTACACGCTGTGGCTCATGCTAATCTATTCTATATCTCTGCTCAGTTCTCTGTTATTCCATCCCTTAATTTCATCTTTTATGTTATTAAGTACTCGATTAAGGCAAGAACACCTTGGTCAGTCATCTATTAGATTACGATAAACAAAACAAAACTAAGTCACAGTGTTCCATGCTACTGGATTACACTACTCAGGATAAGACTGCATGTGAGAACAGTATTATAATAAAGATGGCATGAGACAAGACTCCACCTGCATGAATATCATGTGAGAACAGTATTATAACAAAGATGGCATGAGACAAGACTCCACCTGCATGAATGTCATGTGAGAACAGTATTATAACAAAGAAGGCATGAGACAAGACTCCACCTGTATGAATATTATGTGCTGTTTAGTGATGGCTGATGATGTCTAAATACCAAGTGGCCTGTTTTGTGGATAAAGATTTATTTGAAAAGAAATATTATAAAGCAAAAAGAACTTTTGCTTGAATCATGAAGTTTATAAACTTGGATTGAAGTATATAATTACTTTTATGAAAAAGAATTAAGTATTATATTGCAGACTAAAAAAACTTACATGTACTATGCCCTTTTTTTTGGTGAAAATGTAACAATGAGCAAAACTATTACTTGATCAGCTATATCAAGGCGGAATCTTTTTCAGAAGCTGATGCATAGTTATCCTGAACAGACTCTGTTACTAGTACTTTTGTATCAGATTACATAATTACAAATAAAACAACTATAACTAGAAGCATGTGCAGAAATGTATTTGGACAGAGTTAAGTGTTTATATGAATGGTTTAACTGCAGATATCACAGAGTTCTAATTTGACTGAATAACCAAGCCAAATATTGAGGCCTATCTGGATTTATTGTTTAAATTTTATAATATTTATCATTTTAGTATGATCAGCTGTAATAGATATTACTTTGTGATCTTGATAAGACTGCTAATTTTACATAAAACAATTAAATTTTGTCCCAGTTTTTCTCCCCATCTACCCCAATGAGATCACATATAGTGCAGAATGATAAAATCTTGACAGTGACCTTAGTGAGAGACCTGTAGAGTTACTGGGCAAATATAGAAAGTAACAAAGTTTTATGTCTCTATATCAAAAGTAAAAATGCAGAAAACAGGTTGGGGAGATTCACAGTGACCTTGACCTTAACAATATAATGTCATCAATTTGAGGAACATAAGTGTATAAGCTACTACTGCTGGTTAGGTAGTTGTTGTGAAAACAGAACTGAGTGCATAAGCCTATCCTGCCAGTACATAGCCTTAGCCTTAGTCAAGACATCCACAGTGCCTCCTCACAGCAACAATGAAAACTGGGTCCTTGTGGCTACAGGCTAAACTGCTGGGGATCATGGAGGAGCTTGGCTCCCAGTGATGCAATGTGCAGGCCCACCAGCATGTGGAAACTCCCTGGTAGCTGACTCCAGATGTACTGGTACCTGCAAGAGGGAGAATAAGATGCTGGGCAAATTTAAGCCTCCATACCTTTGTCAAGGCTATGCAGTAAACCACAGGGAGGACACATCATCCTTGCTCTCACCAGCAAAGGCAGGACATAGGAAGCAACAGCGTGTATAACACAGGTGCCATGGACTATTTTAGACAATAGGAAAGTTAACTGTATCCTACTGGTCACTTATCGCCCACCACAGAGCTGGACAGCCTCCAGCCAGTAATGTACTGACCTGTCTTTGTCTGTCTGTCTCATTGGGTGAATGAAGCTTTAATTTTCTTCTTAATAAGCAGATGGCGAGAGTGTACCCTGCAAAAAGAACAGCAATCATATCTGACTTTGAAGCTGGAATGTCAAGTCCTGGAATTTACTGATGACCTGCAAATGACAACAGATGTCCACAACACTTGTGTTGATTTACCACAAACTGCATAAGCTGAACATTGACATCACAACTCTCCAGGAAAAAAGACTAGCTGACACAGGCTCAATATGTGAGGTCAACTACACCTTCTAGTGGCAAGGAAAGAATGCTGACAAATACCATGGGGTTTAGCAGTCAGCAAAGCACTGATGCAGAAGATCAAAGTAGCAACATCTGAGTGCATCATCTCACTCCACATGTCATATGTTAGAGGCTCCATGACAGTTATTGACAACTTTATACAAATCTCCTGAAGATAAAGTCCACTTGTATGATGGCAACTTTATACACATCTCCTGAAGGTTAAATCCACTTGTATGATGGCAACTTTATACATATCTCCTGAAGGTTAAGTCCACTTGTATGATGCTTTACGTGAACACTGTCAAGTGCATACCACAGGGTGAAAAGCTGTTCCACTTCAATTACTTCAGTGAGTCAAATCAGACCATAGATCATGGCCATCATGTCCTGGACACCATGATGTCAACATGATTAATGAGAGTGGCCAAAAGTTACTTGAAGTGTGCGCTTAGTAGCCAATTGGCATCAACAACACATTCTTTAAGGCAAACATCAGCACAAGGTTTCATGGAACCACCCAAAATCCAGTAATTGGCATTAACTAAACCTGATTATTACTAAGAGATGCAACCTAACCATTATACTTCACACATGCACCTATCAGTGTGCTGACTGTGACACTGACCACTAATTTGTTTGCAGCCTTGATAACACAACATTATGATAAATTAAAAATTTGAAGATTTCTCCACAACTGACAATTAACTGGAAGACAATACCCATGATATTCAAAAACTGTTTCGAATAAATATGCTTCAACTCAAAAGTACTGTTTCATAAAAGTAAAACTATTACTCCAGAGCAAGACCAGGGACCTGTTATGGGTGCCTGGGAAGATAACTCTGTCCATACTGGATAAAATATGTCCATTGGGAGTGACATTCTCCAGACAAAATTGCTACAGTTATAATGGCACAATTTTTGAAATATTCCATATGGAATAATATAGGCCTATCTGTGTTTACATTTGGGCCCATTTTCAGCCTTGTCAGTCAGGTCTCTGAGAAAAATGCCTGTAGTCTTGCTCATCTTCTGCCAAGATATTGATGATAAATGTAGATTCTATCAATGTTATGGCCATTCATCATTGTGCTAGTGAACAACAACCATGGACTGAGGGAAACAAAATTTATCCAAAAGCATGCCATCTTAATCTGTGATTGGTGAAAAGTCATATGAATGAAGCAGCCAGTTTTCAGGTCTGGTATTTTACAGTTAAAGAGAAAAAGTGACAGGACCAAAGGCTTGAATTAAAATCCATCCTTGGAATTTGGACTGTTTAAATAAAGTAGCTTGAAAATGTTTATGATTTTTTTTCCCCTTTCTTCTTGGATGCAGTTATTGAAAATAATCATTTACTGAAAATTTTGAAATATTTTTAAATATGTATGTTTGTCCATAAAATTGGAACCTGTATTAGCTGATCCAGCCACCTTAAAATCAAAAGAGATAAATGGCCTCTACTGAAATGGGAGAAAACAAAAAGCTACTTCTCTTTGTTGACATCTGAAAGTTAAGTTTTTACAGGATGTTCTAACCCATTGACCCACCCCAGGATTTGTGTTTACATTTCATTCCATTATCTATTATCCATAGGACCATGCATCTGAACTGAATCTAATTCATTCATATAGTTTTGATACTTGATGTTTCCTGTACTGGTTAAGTGATTTATAAAATCCATTACTGTTGTGTGTGCAACTTCAACTTCAATGTTTTCTATCACTAATTAATGACAATCCCTTCACTCTATAAACACTGTGAAGTCCAATTTCACTGTTTGAGGACATTAGTATACATCAACACATAAAACATATCCAGACAAAACTGAGCTAATAGGGCCAAGGGAGGGCAATGAAACATTAGACAGTAACTGATTGTGAATACCATAATCCACCATGTAATATACCCACTGTATTCATTCACAACCTTTCCTTAAAGGGATGGGTCCTGCAGAAATTATATGAATATACAGAATTCTTAATATTATACATAAAATGTTTCAGTATTTTTAGTTTTGCAATAATTGCAAAATGGTTCCAACATTCCAGTTACATGAACGATATGGATTTATATATATTCAGGTTATTGGCTGGCCTTGAACAAAGGTTGGTGAGAAAAGAACATGGTGTTAGCTGATGTGAAAGCATGTCATCAGTAGATTATATCAAATTTATATTGGTCTTGAATTAGAAAGCTCTAGTTGTAAGTGGTAATGGAGGTCAAAAGTCGGTACCATAACTCCATGATTCCTCCCCCATGTCAACAAAGAGGAAAGTCCCTCCTATGATGATTAGCAAGGGGTGTTTGAGCTAGTAAACACATACCTCCAAACTGAGATAAGGCAAAGAAATTTTATTACTTGTTGCTCATGGCTGCATGACCTCTATGGCTCATCTACTGGTGTTGGATTGTTGCCCATGGTTACCTTTATATATGCACATTTTAGCACTGTATTATTGAAAGTCTAGAAAGCATTACATATAAAGTGGCACAGGAAATATAACCTCTAATACAGATCTAATTCTTAGGCTAATACATTATAAATGAATTTGAATTTTTTGAGAAAATGAAGTGCAATAAACCTAAGACAATCCAGGACAAAAATAATGTGACTGGAACATTTACACAACATTATTTCTGAAGTATATATTTTGAAAGTATATCTACACAAAGTTTCTTATTTCTCACTTTTTTTTTACATATTTCATGAAATCCAGTGCACAAAGTTAGGAGATAAGCTGCATCAAGACTGTCTTACATTATATGCTAACATGGACACAAAATATAACTAAACTTTTAGTGTTTGTAAAACATATATGCCCCCACCACTGATCTGCAGAACAAAAGTTAAAACATTCCCCAATTTAGAATAGTTGGAAATATTTATATATTTGCATAAAAATCTAACTAGATCATTTATACATGCACACAAACATGTATACAAAATTTCATTTCACTACCTAAAGTGGTTTCTGCTTAATCATGTTAACAAGTTTTTTGTCTAAAGAAATGTCTTAATCCAAAAAAGAAGAAAAAAATATGTAAAAACTGGAAACATTGCTGTAATGGCATAATAGTCTATTAATCTCATCTACTTAAGTGATGTCCAAGTCCAAAATAGATCAGAACTGCATTATCAACAATGACAAATTGCTTTAGGGTCTGAAAATTGTATCAGGTCATGTGCATATGCCCAAAATTATTCTTGTAAAAAATTTCAAGTAACATTCTTCACTGGTTAACAAATCTCCTGAAACATCACTGAAACACAAGTCCCTCAAAGGGACTGATGCTATACTAACCAAAATTCATTTCCTGGAAATCAAAATGAGACCATTTCTTCCTTTCAACTGCCAAGCACTGAAACTACCTCTGATATTTTTCAGTAATAACAAGATATTAGAAGTAGCTGCTGCTGTGTACATATATGATTATCAGATTTGCACCATTTTCATATAGGACCAAGTAGATTCTTTTGGTTAAAACCCCTTGTCAATAGGAAAATCCATTTAGAATTAGTAGAGACAACAATAGTTTCATGACAGTGATTGTGGTAGCCATATTGGATTTATGATTGGCAAAATTTTCATTTATGACCAACTAGGTATCATAAGAAGTCCATAAGTGAAAATATAGTTTTAGTGGGTATTGGAAGTGTGTGTGTGGGGGGGGATAAAACTAACTTAATAATGTAATACTCACCTTTCACTATTGCCTTACTACTATTCTAGGATACTAATCCAATTGTCTGAGCTTATAATTCCATTGAACAGAAGGTAATTTACAGAACAGAGAGAACCCAAAACCAGACTGACAATTACATCATCTCAATACTTTTCTTCTTTGAATTGGACCCAAAGTATGCTTTGGGTAGGTAGATTCACTTTTCTAAAGTGAATGTCTATACATCCCATACAGACTGAAAAGGAACACAGGAAATGGTGGGCACTAATCTGATTCTCTTCCTTTGCCAGATGAGTATATGCCAACTCCCTATCTCCAACAGGACTGATCAGTAGAATGGAGAATGGGGAGAGGATTATAGACCCAATCCCTGTCCCTTTACCATTGATGGAGCTCCATTAATCAGTGACAAGTCAAGTGCAAATGATCTGATGGATGAGCTTCCATCAGAAGATCCATATGACTGCTTTCACTTCTCAGGGATGCATGATCTGGTTTCCTAACTTTGTTAAAACAGATCCGATACCCTCCTGCATCTCTTCAGGTGCATTACATCTCTTGACCAAATGAGAGACAGATTCCATACACTCCTGAGATGGAGGACTGATCGGTCCCATTATCTCCTGGGATCACAGAGTTATATTCAGAGTCCCACAGGACTTGGAATGAAACTGTTCCAGTTCTCTATTCTAAGGAAGAGAACGATCCCATACTCTCCTAGGATCAAGGAGTATGGATCATGGAAGAAGGAAGTTCTTTCCATCCTTTATAGGTGTTCTGACTCTCAGCCAGGTCCCAAACATTGTCAGATCATATACTACAGAACCAGTGTGACAAATATATGGTTGGGGTGGAATGCTCCCAGTGTTTTATTTAAACTATTATAGAAGTCCAACCCAGACTCTATTTTGTTGGAAGTTAAATTTAGTGAAAGATAGATGTAAAGTTCCGAGTCCCCTGTCAGCAATGCTGATGGTTAGATGGTTAAATATATAAAAAAAGCTGAAATTCAATGAATAACAATTAATAACAATTCAATAATGAAATGACTCAAATTTCCAATTACACTCCTTCCGGTCAACCCTTTAACAAGCCTATTGCATCACTTGATTAGCAGTGTGAGATTGATTTCCACCTGTCCTTGTATTTCTACTCATCTGGTGTATCCTTTCTCTCTCCTATTTCTCCCAATACCTTCTCCTCTTCCTCCTTGACTTTTCTCCAAATTCCTTCTCCTCCTCCTCCTCCTCGACTTTCTCTAGACGACTCCTCCACTTTCTCTTCCACAACTACCCTTCTGTCGAATTCAACTGTCTCGACTACAGTCTCAATTCCGTCTCCAACTCTTGAAGACTTGGGACCCAATGGAACCCGAAGTTCTGTGTCCCCTAAAAAGCTTCCTTTTCGAAGCTTTGTCTTACCTTAGAATCTACCTCTAAGTTTTGCCGCCAAACTATGAGTGGCTTCTTCTTGGAGTAAACCCTATTGATCTGCAATCCTTTCAGGTGGATACCAAATTTTCTCTTACAAGTTCAGAAAGTATCATTTTGGTCTGAACTGTAATCACACCCTCTATCTCAGTTCTGATTGGATATCGCTGTGAACTGATCCAATCAAACTTAGAGGACAATGTCCCTCTTGCTGTCTGTCAATGTGGGGTTGGATAAGAATATGCCCCATTCATACTGCAGGTTTCCTTTTGATCCTAAACTAACCTTTTAACACATAAGTGTGATAACGGCAAGCCTTTTTTATGTCGTGTGATCTATCACCTTCACTGATTCAAGTGTCCGGTCTCTGGCTGGTCAGGTAACCTTGTGTAAGAATTCAACACTAACCCCGCAGCAATCTTTAGACATCAAACACATGGCTGCGTTAATATTCCCAAGACAGGTAGATTATAGCTTTAACATGACTTTATAGCTGGGGCTTAGCAAATGCGACATCCAGCAACCATCTATTTATGCACTTTGTAAAGAATAAAGGAAGGGGTGAGAATCTCATGGGCCTTTCACCACCATTTCCTCGCAGTTTGTGACACTCCTGAAAAGAAAAGCATGTACTGCCAAAGCTAATAATCTCTGAAAGAAACAATTTTAAGCAAATATTTAATTGGAAGCAGTCAGTGAATGAAGGAATTGTGGCACAAACTAATGGCTATGCAGCAAGATATCTCAAAGAGAAACCCAATTCACTCTGACAACCCACATCAACATCAGAAATGTTTGCATTTCTAGCCTTACGTTTGATAATGTCAATCTCAGCACTTTACCCATATGTAGCTTTTTCAAATACCCAGTATTCCACAAATTATGACCTGATTATTCTTCTACATGTTGTGCAAGTATGTCCACATAAATGACACCAGGCAGAATTCACTAAGATGCCAACCTGGACATGCCATGTTGTGCCACATAATACATATTATCAATGAAGTTTCCTAAACGTATCTAGAAAAATTACAATGGTCATTCAGGTCAGTGTGGATGAAGGATGATTGCATATAAATGTTGATTATCCTTTAAGCAATATCTGCCAGTAAAGCTGACTAAATCTGGAATAAAAGTTTGGGAATGAGAAGATCAACACAAAGGTTATATACACGAGTTCCAGGTTTATACAGGGAGAGAAGGCCAAGCTGGACACATACAGGGAGAGAAGGCCAAGCTGGACACATGAAAGAGAGGAGCCCTGGTGCTTGTGTTGTAACAGATCGCATAGAGAAAATATGTGGGAAATCTCATAAAATTTACATTGACAATGTTTTCTCAAGTCTGGCACTATTTGAATTGCTAAGGAAATTTACTGCCTCTGTACATTACAGGCAAACTGAAAGAAAATGTTAAAGACAACAGAGTCTGCAAAAAATTAAAGAAAAAGGGCGACAGTGTTCTGATGACAAAAGGAAATGTCTGCTGTAGCTTGGAAGGAGAGAAAGACTGTCCATTATCTATCAATGAATCATGACCCAAGTGAAAGCATGATGGTACACAGGTGGAAACAAAATGGAAGCAAAGTGACCAGTTAAACATTTTAAAATAATCATATGTACATATATGACCTATAACTTTGTATAACAAAATGACAGATAAATTTTAGTGTACAAAAAGAATTGTGTTTGGTGTTCAGTTCATTGATTTCAATATCAACCTTGTGAATGTCAGTGGGATAAAAGAAACACACAGATATAACACAGTTATACCAGTAACTTTCATATATGCATGGCTTCAGTTTATAAATCAGTCAATTATAATAACTAAAAAAAGAAATTGGCCCATATCCCCAAATCATCAACTAAAAGTTATAATTTGGCTGCAGCAGGATCAGGCTCTGGTATTCAGCTGCCATATCAGCCACAATAGTGACTCCAGCAGCTAAGCAGAGCAGTTGGCCACTACATCAGGACTGGCACTGGTAGTTAATGAATCAACCAAATACATATTCACTGCTGAAATTATTTCATGCATCAATTAAATAAATGCTGCCTAAGCAAGTAGTTATTCAAAACTGTAGAGATAAAGCAGTGCTATATAAATATTTCAAAGCAGAAACTGAGCATAGTGACCTAGCAAGTACTTGTAAACGATTCAATTTCCACAATTACTGAAACAACAATTAAAGCACTATCCAACTGAGTACTATTAATAATTAATTCCCAAAATTGATGCACAAGGGGAATTAAGATTCCAGAACCATAAATGGGTAGTAGCATTGATTCTAGGTAAAAATATAATCAAGTTCTGCCAAAGCAAGTGCCAAATTAAATTCTGAACTACCACACAGAAGGAATTACTTACCCCAAACACTAAGGAAGAGAAAGAGGAAGAATGAAGAGCACTGCTAGATGACACAGTGCAATAAAGTCCCCTAAATTATCAAGCGGGCCAAAATCACAATCAACAACTGCAAGGACTGATAATCACTCAGTTAAAACAGAAAATTATAATAATTTGCTGGAAAACACATTTAAAAACATATATGAAGGTAATTTTCTGACAGCAAATTGAAAACATATTAATATTATTACAAGCATTCATGGGAAATAGGAAGAGCATCACACACTAGTTGATGATGTGGAAGTCAAAACAGTTCTGGGTTCTCTTTGTTCTAGTTTTCTAGGAAATCTCCCAAATAATGAGAGGTTGGATTTGATAAAATAAATCCAGCCAAATGAAAAACTGAACATTAAGACTAATTCTGTTTCAGATGTTCAGGCAAGAATAAGTAATTTTTTGATGAACAAGATTATATACCCCTCTATTTGACCTACATTGCAATTACCACTTTCTGTCACTTAATGGAATCTTCCATTCTAGATGATTCTAGGGTCAGAATCTAGACTGTATCTTTTAACTCAAATTCAGGTAAATATGTTTAAATTAATCATGATCTGACTATTTAATCCACAATCATGGAGAAAATATTGCTTCTTAGACTGTTGTTTATAAAATAAATGTCCCTCATCTGATACACAGTGAACTTGATTTCAGACAAGGTCAAGTACAAAATACAAATGTATATAACATACAATAATTAAAAAACCAACAACAATACAAATTAAATATACATAACACCAACCATTTAGGAAGAGTAGAGATATTTTCAGAATGGCCACCATGGTAGCATGATTGATGGTCAATTTGCATCATTTACATTTAGGACTTTCCATTTAACAGGAGTAACCATAACAAGATTTTCAACATCAGATCAGTACTGTACTAAGTTGGGACAAAAAAATTGTTATAAGAATGCTTCTGGTGAAAACCCCATGTTAATATCACTTTCTGTTTTGGAGGAGTAACAATAGCTAGGCTAATATGGTAGTTATACAGGATATTAGATTTGCTCCATTTCCATTTAGGACCAACAAGAATCATAAGAAATCTTTTGGTAAAATCACAACAAGCATATGACCAGCTGTCTAGAAGTAGCAATAATGATTTTCAAGAAGGCCATTGTAGCAGCCATACTGGAGGCCAGATAGGTTCCATTTTCACTTACAACCAACACGAAGTCGTTCAGTAAAAACCCCATGCTGATAGGGCCATTTGTTTAGAAGGATTAGTGATAACATGTTCAAGATGGCTGCTGTGGTGGCCGTATTAGACATCAGATTGGCAACATTTTCATTAGGACGAACCAGACATCGTAAGAGGTCTTCTGGTAGAAACACCATGTCAATATGACCTTCTGTTGTGGAAGAATAATGATAACAAGGTTTTCAAGATGACTATTGTGACATCCCTACTGGACACCAGATCAGCACTATTTTCATTAAAACTAGACATAATAAGAAGGCTGTTGGTTGTTGTTGTGGTTTTGGGTTTAATGCCATATCTCAGTGCAAGATAGTCTATACATTGTGGCTAATATAACTGGTGGAAGAAGAACCCAGGAAAACTCCTGTAAGAACCACTGACCCATGGAAGCTACTGATAAGCATTTTCACATACCCACATCTTAAGTCTGTTGGTGAAAACACCATACAATTCACCACTCAGAAGGAGTAGAAATAACGAGATTTTCAAGATGGCTACTGTGATGACTATTTTGGATGAGCGAGAGGCACCATTTTTATTTGGGACCAACTAGACCATTGTATGAATGTAAAGTTTCATGGCAATCCTTCTAGTAGTTCTGGAAGAGAAGTGGTAATGGACAGACAGACAGACAGACAGACAATGGTGTATGGCCAGTAGAGCCATAAACTATAAATACATTTTTCTTAGGGCCTACATTATCAGCTCCATTAGTGTAGTGATACCTTTAACAGATAAAGAATCTGTTTTTGAATCTGTAGCAACACTGAAACATCAATGTGAAGTTTGGTTCAAGTGTGGCTTGTTTCACTGTACAATTTATCTGCAAGGCAGAAGTGGATGCTGTAAGAAATAAATAAGTACTAAAACACAATGACTCACTTGCCATGCTTAAAAAGCTTCCTTTGTATGTTTTTTGCCTTTACCAATCTTAAATAAAATATTAATTGTTTTTCTAAAGTTTAATACTAAAGTTGATCTTCACCTTGGTTGTCATAACAAAATTCCAGACAAAAATTATCAATCACTATGGACCTTGGTAATGGCAGGCAAGCATTAAATTGGGCTAACAAAAAGCTAACACTGAATCTAATTATTATCAGTGCAGGGGACAGTTCACATTTTTTCCAATACATGGCACTTTCATTTTGACATCATAATGCAGGACATATAATGTGGTTTACACTGGATTACACCTCTTGTTTGGCCTTGTCTAAGTTGACATACTTAAGAACTGATTTTTTCATACGTATTTCTCAGTGTTTATATAATGATCATCCAAAGAATATTAATCAATGAAGACCAAAAGTGAATAATCATTATTTAAAACTCTTTTCTATAAATGGGATGTCCCATTTTAGTCAAGCCCACAAATTATTTAGCCAGTAAGTAAAAATCTTGAACATTTAGTTCCATCTACAAAAAAAATTAGGACTCACCTTAATCTCCATCTGTTTTTCAAGTTCTAAGATTACTAAAATTTGTGTTTTTCAAAAGTCTTTTAGTGGCAACACCATGCCTATATGACCACCTGTTCAAAAGAAGCAGCTATAACCAGATTTTCAAGATGACTATCATATCAGTCATAGTGGAGGTCTAATTGAAACCATATTTATTTTGGAGCAATTACATAAGAGTCTTGTAGCAAAAGCCCCATTTAGGAAGTAGCTATAACAGTATTTTCAAAGTGGCACCAATGCCTCAAACTGGAGGTCTGATCAGCACCATCTTCACTGAGAACTAACTTGATATCATAAGAAATCTTTTAGTGAAAAACCCATGTTGCAACAACCATTCAGAAGAAGAAGCAATAACAAAATTTAAAAGATGACCACCATGGTTAAGGCTGCAATGTTAACCAAAATTTCTAAATATTATACACAGCTTATAATAGCCACAATGATGCCATTTAATAAAAATGCTTAGAAACTCAACTTTTCCTGACATATCCATTATGTTTACTGAACAAGTAACTCCTATTACAATGTGCATACCGTACCTCACTCAACTTGTCCTTGTTTCATATGATGTATGTCTTCTACCTCATATTATGACAGGACAGAGTATGCAAGATATATCTTTGTTGAATATATCTCACAATTTAGGTAAAACATCCCTAGAATTCTTCTGATATTGTTTCCTACTGCTAAATACATCTACATGATACAAAAATTGACAAATAAATACATCGAGAAAATTGTGTCATTTTAATGAAAGATGCTATATGGACTAATCAACAAGTGGATGGACTGAGTGGTGTAGGGATGGAGAAATGGACAGACAGAAGGCATCACAATGAAACTAAAGCTGTGTTTGAAGAGCAGGGAAATAGTGATTTACTTTCAGATAGTTTTAGAAAACCTGTATTCAGATGGATTTTCTATCTCAAAATGCTGCAATACAAGTGAATATTTTTGTGACATTCACATTTATATATGGGTAGTATATGCATCGTGGTAAATATTTTAAGCTTTACGATCAAATATTTCTATTATCACACTGTTATACATCTCTTAAGAATTCTGCATATATTGTCGCCTGTACCTTTCTCAAACCAAGAATCAAGACCAAAAGTCAATCATACATGTTCCATAGCTGTAAAACTTAAAATGGGAAAGCACCGATTCAGAACACTGCCCACGTAACTCGTTGTTGTTGCAGGGTTTAATGCCATTTTTCAGCCCAAGATAGGCTATACATGGTGACCAGTATAAATGGTGGAGGAAGAACCCAGGAAAACCTCGGAAAGAACTACTGACCCACGAGAAGTTACTGGCAAGCTTTCTCAAATACCCACATTGGCCGAACCTGAGATTTGAACTCATGTTGACAGAGGTGAGATGGCAGTGATCTGTAACAGTGAGCGCTTTAGACCACTCGGCCACTTGGGGTCCCACACTTAAATCATAAAAAATCCATTATCAATAAATATTCTAATGTATGTGGATGAGAAAAATATTTATGCAGAAATCATTGAAAAAAGGCCACCATACTCAAGTTTACCAAAGTGGTAACCATCTGAAATAGTTTTTTAAAAAAAAAATATGTACTAATCTATGGACAAAAAGAGTTAATGCAAAAACATTAATCTAGCACCTGAAGATCAAAAACATAACAGATTAATCATGGCTTAATCAAGTAGTTCATCTGCTAGCATTTTATGGTCGCCATTTATATACAAGTAGTTTGGTAGAAAGGTGAAACATCTTTGTGGGTCACTCAGAAAATGTTGAAAACTTGAAGCATGGTACATTTTTTAAATTTTCTAAGCACCTTGTACTAAAATCTAGAGCAGGTATGAGCTATACGGCATAACTAAAGCTCAGGTAAGAAATTTCCCTAATGACTAAATTGAACATTCAGTATCTAAGCAAGCAAAACATGAAAAGTGATATTACATCAATTCATTGGGGTGAAAAAAGAAATAATGCAAGTGTTGGCAGTTTTGGATAGCAGACTCTTTCCATTATTGGAATAATGACAATGTTTCCCACCTGTGTTGTTTTTCTTATTAGACAATGACAACAGCTTTTAAAATATGACCTGAAGTTTGGAAAACAGCATGTGATACATGATTTTACAAATTTTTAAAGAGTGCCTCTCAAGCCAGCGTTAGAGTGAAACTGCTAACTTAAAAATGCCCAGCATCTGCCTTATTCCACTAATGTCCCCCAGCCATCAATTCTCAAGTATGCTTGGATGGGGGTCCATTTTCCATTCTGAGGAAAATTCAGGTTGACTCTAGAGGAAACCTGGATACAGTGACAGTACACAATTTTTATATATCAAAATCAACAATAACGAGGACTACCGCCAATATATTCCAGGCAATGATCTCATAAGGAATACTAAAGTTGTTCATGATAATTATAATTATAATGGCAATAACTTCACTGTGAAAGGGACAGACTGGCGTAATTTAATATAAAAAATGAAAATTTGTTCAATACTTGTAATTTTTGACTATTTGCATACTAAATATTGAGTCAATGAAAATCCTGCCTCTTTTGAGGTAAAATTTTGCAAATCTCTTGTCCTGTTCTGAGCTGACATCTCTTTTCTTGCAGAGTTGCAAAAACTCCCTTGCAAAAAACCACTCTTTATAAGAAAGCAAATTTTTCCATAGATTATGTTTCTTTGAGAATACTTACCCATCACAGTAACATTAGAAATATAAGCGCTATTACCTCCCAAATCCAGCACTCCCAAAGATGAAAATTCATCTTTTCTGTCTATATTTTGATGACAAAGGGCAATAACTCTTTTCCATTACCTCCCCATGCCACCTACTGGTGTTGCTAATTTTAAGCTTTGGCTGTTAACTTAACAACATCATTCACATTGCCTTCTGAAATCCATTGGAAACTAGTGCTAGATTTCATCCCATTCATTGAGAATTTTGTTATTTTTGGATGTATTAAGCATTATTCTACAGGGATACATTTTATTTTTTTTATTTTGACCACAGTATGTGAATTTTGTCACATATGCAGACTTTGTTTCTGCATTCTCTGATCACTTTGCTCTGCTTTCTAGATGTTGGATACAGGCATACTGCACACCACTTTGAAGCTCATTTGCAATATAGTGGCCAACGTCTTCGTTGTTTGACTTGGCATCTCTGTCAATTTTTGCGGCCCACAATGCACATGCCTGTCAACAGTTAGAATATCAAAGGTATTAAACCAGGTGGCTCAAAAAGCAATGCAAATAGTTTGAAAGCTTCATCTTGTGTGGGATGCATATTGTGCTTAACCTTGCTTAAGCCACAACCTGCAATGTCCCTACAAACCTCTCCCTTCAGATCATCAGTGCTGGTTGGTGTCAAGACTGAGGAATTGTGGAGGCAGACAGCCCAAGAACTGCTGCTACATCTTTCTACGTAGCAACCATCGTTTTATACATAACGCTGACTCACCCTCAATGGCATGATGACGGGAGACAAGGGCATATGGGATCATTCACTTTCAGAATCCAAACACCAGCCACGATCCCAATCCTATACATGGAGACAATCTGCTAATCAGTTTCAGAGGTAGTTTTTATTGTGGGGATAGAAAATATAGTTTCTCCACTGTCATGCCTCTGCTCTCTCTCTCCTTGCTGACTTGTGTCCCTGACTGACCAAAGATGACTGTCCAATAGGTGTCTGACTCTTAGTTTTCTTTTTCGAACTGCATTGGATAAATCTCTTCCACCAGTGAATGGGCAATCCAGATTGTCTCAGTGAGGTTTTTGTTCTCATTTTGCCAACCCTCACCCTTTCATACTCTGTACTCCTGACATAAGTACCATCAGACTTGGTAAAGAACACACTTTTGCAGCAGGAGATTTAGGCAATCATGGAGAAGCAGTTGGTAAAGAATGTTCAGAATCCAAAATCTCTGGAGTTGTCCGCTAAGCTTTTGCTCATCAGGATGGCTAAGGGCAAACTCAAACCCCAATCTTGACCTCACTCATCTAAATCAGTTCATACTTTCACCAAAATTCAAGATGGAAACAGCAAGATCAGACTGTCTCTCTGTTTGTCTGAATGAATTTGCCATTTGTTTCAATTTGAAAGACATATTCTCACATTTCCATCTGTCTTCATGGAAAGTTTTACTGTTTGCATGCTGAGGAAATTGTAATCAGTTTTGTGACCTCTCTTCCTGCTTGAACTTAAGTCTATGGGCATTTACAAATCCCCACTGCATCCCCACAGCATCTTCTCCCTGTTCCATATAACTTCGTCTACTTCCATGATGGTGTATCCTCCATTCTAGACAAAGGGCAAAATAATATCACATCCCTGTTACATCATCTGTTTTTGATCAATTGGATCAATTGGAAAATCCAGTCTTTGTCCATCCCATCAGTTTGTCCATATGGGTATGGAATTTTTCACACACCTCAATGTGGTACATCTTGCCAACTTCAGGTGGTCCAAATTGTTGTCCTCGCAGAATCCATTTCCAAAAACTTTAAAAATATCTTGGGTAAAACGTTTGCTGACTAATCATTCTGAATGGCAAAATATAATAGACATCTTTCTTAACAAATATGATTTGTCTTATTACACTTTTTTTCAATTAAATGATTTGCAAATATCAAAATTACTGAAAAATATTACAAATTCATTTTGGAAGGATGTTCTTTTAATATGGGCTGAATTTATGACAAAAGAAAAAGATAGAAACTTTCTTGAAATTTCATGGGGAGGTGTCTGGAAAAATAAAAAAAAATGATTGACAAATACCAGTTTTGTATTGATCGTGGTTGTCGAAAAATGTACAATTTATATACCATTCTTGGATGAGCAATGCTCATCAAATGAAAGGTTTTGTGATCTATATGATTTTTCCCTCCAGGTTACTATGGTATTATAAGTGCAATCAGATTATATTTAAAAAGATTAAATTTGCAACATCTGAAAAAAAATCCAGCTCTTTTTTTTGCTGAAGAATATGGAAGTTCTACTTAGGAATCAAAAAAGGATGCAGAGAGAAATGAAATAGTTTAATAAAGTCATTATTACAGTCTCTAAAAGCTCATGAAACCCTTTTATTAACATTCAAAAAGATGTGAAACCCTTTTATTAACATTCAAAAAGACGTGAAACCCTTTTATTAACATTCAAAAAGACGTGAAACCCTTTTATTAACATTCAAAAAGACATGAAACCCTTTTATTAACATTCAAAAAGACCTGAAACCCTTTTATTAACATTCAAAAAGACGTGAAACCCTTTTATTAACATTCAAAAAGACGAGAATTGGTGGAATAAGGTATATTTGATTCCGTATAAAATTACTTTGGATACAAAATTATGGTGGTTCCAGTTTAGAATTAACCATAACATACTAACTACAAAATATTTTTTATTTAAAATTGGTTTTGCATCTGACAAAAAGTGTTCTTTCTGTAATAGTGAGGAAGAAACAACGAAAAATGTTTTGGCAACTGTGTTGTTGTGAAACATTTTTGGGGTTGGGTTTTACATTTTTGTATAACTGAGATTGGAGTGAAATTCGAAGTTTCTGAAAATCTTATTTTATTCAAAGATTTAAATAATCTTGCCAGTCAATTTTTTAAAATCTATTATTATTACTAGCAAAATATATTACATTTAGATCAAAATTTCAAAACAAAAAATCCCAAACTTGCAAGAGCTCTACTTCAATTTGATATTTCATTTAAAAAGTTAATAAGTGTGACCTGAAGATCAGTACAAAAGTTATTTACCAAATGGAATCATGTGAAAACATATTTTATATGGAAATATAGTGGCTATGAAAATGGAATAATGTGGTCACCGAATGAAGTGTTGACTGAGAAAATAACGCTTTTTCTCTCACTCTCATGTTGTACCTGAGTATGACTGTATGTACATGCTTTCAAAATTATGTTTTGTAGAAATGCTAATATTTTCATATATGCTGATATGTTATCTTGAAATTATTAATGCAAACTATTTCTCTGTCTATTCACAAGTTTCTCTCTTCTTTATTACCTTCTTTCCTTTTATCTTCCCCTTGCTTGTCTTATGGTTAAAAAAATGTACCAAGATATATGTATCACATGCATGTATTATTTATCTCTATGTCAGTAAAATTTATTTAAATAAAAAAAACCCAACTTACTCCTAATACATAAAAAAAGATAACTTAAAAAAAACAAACGTCCAAGCCTTCTGAATTCTGATCTTTTGCCATTGGTCCACACATTGCAACATCAACAACCATTTCAGACATCTTCCATGCAGACTCAATTTCTTAGCCAATTGTCTGTCAAGGAAGGGACAAATCTTCCATATAAAATGATACCTCTATTCATCAGTCTTTCATCAGATTTACCTGCTTTGGAGGTGTCCATTGACTGATCCTTTTTGCAACCAGGTAGAAATGCAAACTGCTCACGTTTGTTTCTCCAGTACCGCATCACAAGGCTTTGTCAGTTGAAGCTCTTCTTCTCAGTGGGGAGGGTCTGTGGGCCTTTGCTTACCCCTTGAATCATTTTAGTTCCAAAGATTATACATAACTTAAGGGTCCAGAAATGCACATGATTTTGATTGCCCCTCGCCACTGGAACAAGACCCTCAGACCCATGTGATCCATCATTGCCCAAACTGTCTTCTCCTTCATGCTTGGCTCTTGTCTGGTTAGCCTTGCAGCATAAACAATCAACCCTTCAATCGTTGAAAGAATTGCATGAGCTAGAAGGCACTCCACTTTAAAAGCTTTTGAAGGGAATGGTGCAAAGTAAAAGCACATCCTCCCTTTTAGTACCTCTGTGCCACAGGTAGCTTACTTTTTCTTTGCCTGTTTGAGGAGAAAAAGTTTGCTCCAATTACTATTAAGGGCTACCATTCTATGATATTGGATATCTTCTGCCACCATGGTCTAGAGGGTACTGGTCATAACAAAGATTTCTCTGATCAATTGGACTTGCATAGGTCTAAATCACTTGCACTGTTTTCCAAGTTAAATCATTCCTGGGTTCTGAGTTGGCCGAATTCAAACCAAATCTGCCTTCAGCAAGAACCTTGCTGAAACTCCTTTCATACAAAACCTTTTTCTTGATAGCATTTGCTTCAGCAAGTGAAGTAAATTACATGCCCTCTTTTTTGACCAAACCTATCTTTAGTTTCAATCAGATGGCTTGGTGATGCTTTCGAATCAAACCAGTTTTGAGGCCAGGAACAGGTTGCTATCGGTGGATATTCAAATAGTCGTCATATGACTTCTCTCCTGTATTGACATAATCCAAGAGGCTTTCAAACAGGACCCAGTGTATGTGCTCAGACTTTATCTTAAGTGGACTGAGTCAGTTTGTGGAGTTCAAAGAAACCTCTTTATCAAAGTTATACCTTGGAATGAGGACATAACCCTTCTCTTCGAGGTTGAAGTGGGCAATATGCACAGCAAACATTGATGTGTCAATAGAACAGAGTCACCTACTGAAGATATCTGCTCATGAGATAAGAGCAATCATTGCTTGCTTTGCCTCTGACCATCATGTCTCTATCAAAGATGTCATCAAGGCCTTTGGTTGGCATGCACAGTCGACCTTCTTGAGTTTTCATCTACAGAGACTTGGCTCCACAATGACACACTCTGGATCTGGTAGGCCTAGTCACAGTTGCACAAGCAGCTACCAGACCCAACTGACATCAGCACAACCTCCTGATGGGCACCTTATGCAGTTTTCGCTGAATTCACAGAAATTTTATCTGGTATGAAGATCTCATTATTTCTTATTCCTAGAATTAACCACATCATCTCAAGTTGTGCTTCACTTGCAAGGTAGGAGAGTGGGTTATCCTTCATCTATGACCTATTCTCCTAACATTAATGTGATTTAGGAAGGAGAAAGCAAATTTTTCAGTAATTTATGTTTCTCATGGGATACAATCATGTTACTTTAATTTGCTCCATCCTCCCCACAATGTGAGCATCTTGTTACATGATGTTCCACTAAGCTTAAAACTGGTGCCACCTGTTGGCAGCAAGGAGAGGTAATGAGCAAGAGTAACTGTCATTTGCCTATATAATACCAACAGAAAAGATGAATTTTCATCTTTGGGTGAGCTGCATTTGAAAGGTAGTATGGCTTATTTATCTAATGTTTGAGTTCATACATAAAATTAGTTTCACTTTCCCAGAAAAATTCTCCCTTTCTCTTATTTTCAGCTACCCTGGCCATAAGGCATAGATGTGGCACATCAACACTTAAATGGTTATTATCATGCCAATGAAACTGGAGGAAAGTGTCTTGCTGAGAGATACACCATGGCAGCCAATAAGCCTGGTCTGGCAAGGATTCAAACCATCATCCTTCTTGATGCTAATCATACACCAGCCACTGAGTCAACACAGCTCCTAATTTATTCTGAAATATTTCATTACCTGTCTGAACCATCCTTATTGAATAAGAACTTTACATTCTTCAGAATTTTTCTTATTTAGGAAGTAGGAAACTCCAGTTATATGAGTATTTTTGGTCAATCTGGCCCTGTATCCTCTTCCAAACTGCTTGGCAAATTCATACTTCCTAATTGTATGCCTGAAAAGACAAAATATTAAAATGAAGACATAGTGACACAGGTCAAGAGGTCGTATTTGATCCTGAACTCTTAAATAAAAGCCATTCTATCAGAATGAACAAATCAGGATGTAACTCATGTAATCATTTCCTCTAAAGGGAGAGGGAGAGAGTAACTATTGACCCAGTATAAAGAAATTTATGCATGCATATTTATTTATTTAACTTATAATAAGAGTGAAACAATGGCATGCCATCATTTTGGGTAGATATGAGCCCTGAACTCTGTAAGGGATGCACAGTTTTCTGTCTTCCCTGCTAAATTGATAACATCTGGTACAGTCATGGATCTTAGGGCTGTTCCATTTAAACATACATGGTACCCAGGGAAGGCAGTTTTTAAAATATATATGCCAGGGTACTTTGATTTCACAGAGTTCATATTAAAATGATAAGAAATTTCTAAATTGCATCTATGGGTGAGTACCCCACTTTAAAAGTACCTTTCCTGGGTCCCATGTATGTTTTAATGGAACAGCCCTCATAATGTTGGGACAATTTGTTTTTTAATTGCTACTTACTGGTAATTTATTTTAAATAATTTAAGTTTAAAATCATTTTCATGTGCTTTGAAATACAGCATACTTTATTATAATGTAGTTTGCATTTACCAATTCACATAGCTGTGCTTAGGGCTGTTCCAGTAAAACATATATCCCCCCCGGGGACGGCACTTCAAAAAAACTTCTGTAGGGGGTTGTGTTTAAAACTATTTTGATTCTGACAGTTGAAGGTTGAATAGGAAAATCACTTCTGTTGTGGGTTGTGTTAACAAAATGAGAAATCGCTGGTGGGGTTATAAAAAAAACCCCCGAATATATATTTAAAATCGCATCTAACCCCCTCCTAATGGTCTAACGTGAATAAAACATTGGGTCAGAAAACATGCGAGTGCACCTAATTTGTACGAATTCGCATACTGTTAAAATAGTGATACGCGTTCCGCAAATTAGAGCATCATCGCTTTGCACAGTATGCAATTTTTATTCAACTTTTCACTTTAAAAGTGCATTTCGCGACATAATTCGCGCTGCCAGTAGCAGTATCGCAGCGTTTGATGCGACATCCCAATTCAGGAAGGCAAACATTAGCTGGATACTTCGGTTCGACATGAATGGCTGTTAAACTAAATCTGATTGGTTCATTGGGCCCTGGAACAAGCATTTTATGGTAGTTTTAACCTTACTTTCATCATGAAAGTTTTATAAATGCATGTTTCAAATAAGGACCACACAGGAAACCAAAATGGCTGAATCACAACAGGGTTTGTCGTCAGATGACATTTTCAGTCTGCAAATACTAGCTGGTGATAGCTATGATGACAATGAATTTCATGTATATCAGTCTGTTGGACATTGGGAAAATGTCACTGGAAATACCAGTGTGTGATTTTGAGCCCAAATTTGATGTTGAGTGCAAGTCCGATGTACGTGTTGGATGGACAGGATGCCGGTTATATTTATTCAAGATACCCATGTCTGAACAAGCAGACTATGGAATGTTGGACTTAAAACCCTAATAAAGCATTATGGAAGAGAAAAAAATCTGACATAAGAGGTAGCAAAGCACTGATTCACTGATTCACGGAAGTGAATCTTTGGCAGAGTTCATGTTAGTGAAAACTTTTCTTTTTGAAACAGAGATATCAAAGAGAGAATACCCATGGGGCCATACCTGTGAGATGTCGAAAACTGTACAACCATAAAGAACAGTAACTTGTTCAAGCTAGTTATGCATATGCAATTCAGACAGCAGGCAATGAAAGGGAGTTCTCAGCACAGAATAATATTCGTACACAGAGGAGGAGGATCATATTAAATTCAAAAACAATAGATTAATGCTCATAGGGAACATCAGAGAATCCCCATACAACATAATTAAGTGTGTGTAGATCTCTAGTTGGCAGAACCACTATGGCAACAAAAGAATAACCAGACTTAACTTTCATAGATGTAGATGTATTACCAAATGAAGTACATGCTCTCTATGTGCAAAAATTGAATGACATTAAACATAAGGAACTTACTGAAATGTGTAAATTCAAAGCAAGATGGATAAAATTTGTCCTGTTTGTGTTTGGTTATTCCTATGTATATTTTGAAGATGTTGATATTTTCTGCAGATCTTTTGGCACTTAGTTCCAAGCCATCATTTGGTATTTTTATTACAAATTGGATTACTATTATCTAGTACACAACATTTTGAAGCAGTGTCATTAACTAATGATGAAACTGATGAAAAAATACTTGATGTCATTCTGATATATGGATTCTTTACTACACTACTAATCTGTTCATCCTTATTCTTTTTTACCGTCTCCTTTAGTTTTACTGGTACCAATACTTTTAATAAAATTGTAACTTTTATTTTCTTACAATCTAAATATTTGTGGTTATGTATTATTGTCAAAAGGTAAAATGTGCTTAGTTTTGTTGTAAAATCTAAAACTATTAATTAGCAAGGGACTGAAGTAAAAAGTGGGTCAACTTCATGTGTGCAAAATTTATTACCATATTGCAGAGTGTTGTTAGAAACAACAGAATAGTTGTACAAGATGTATTTTGCGAAGTTATAGAACCAGCACTCATATTGTAACCACATATTCCAGTTAAATAATAGTATCATTATTTCTGCATATTCCTATCAGTTTTTCCCAAGTGGTATTAATTTCTTGATCTGATGTTGTTCATTTCTTGTGCAATTTTTACACATCAAGAATTCTCAGTATCACTAAAAAACAATGTAATCTGCACCAAATTGAGTTGTTTGAGAAGAAATTTATTTTTTAACCCAAAAATCACTGAAGCTATGAGTTCTGGTATTAAAGTCTCACATTAATTAACATTTAAAGTTGCCATGATAGTAATTTAGGATGCAACTGTTCTATTTTCACCTTTGGTATATTCAGATCTTGAGTGTGATGGAGGAACATGGCTCCAAAATAAACACATCAATTTTAGAACCTGTTCATTGACTATGAATCAAGTATATAATATGAGTCCAAATGAATTGTTAGAAAAAGTTTAATTCTTTTGACAACATCGTAATTGGCTGTCAAATATGGAGCAAGCCTATGGTCTTTCTGCCATCCCAACCAAGACCCCACCACAACCATGTGACCATGCCCAATGACATCACAGTAATAATCACTATACAACTAGTGATGACATCTCTTTGAGTATTTTGATTTCAGTAGAGCCTTAACAGAGTGAAACAGTAAGAAAGAGTGACAGATATTTAAGTGTTAGGGAGATATTTAACAATGGCTATTCCTCCTGCCACCATGTCCTCATTGGTGATCACACACACACAAAACTTAGATTAAATCCTGAAATCCTGGCAGCATCCCTGCAGGGGAGATAACTTGACAATTTTATTTGATTTTATTGGTCTCTGGTTATCCCATGGTATTTCTGTTACTTAACCATTATCTTACAGTCTGTCCAGTCAGCATGGTCGAAAAAAGCATGCAACTATTGAGAGTTGTTGAAGGACTCACATTACTACAGATATGAAAGAATGAGAACCATACTATAAATCAGTGAAGATAAAATAGAGTATGCATGGTTTGACTGTCCCTTGATTGGTTGATAATGAAAGTAAGATTTTAGTAAAATGAATCTTTTGAGAACTTGTCCTATTTGTAACTGAAAAAAGTCAGGGACATTGTTTTATTAACATAATTTCCGTCCCTTTACAGATCTGAGTTTGGAAGACTCATTACTGAAATCTGCACCTGACTCTTTGGTGTAGTATTGAAAGCACACATTTCAAATTTGTGTAGATGTAGAAAATGGTGCAACTGTTATGGTTTTCTTTTCACAAAAGCTGTCATCATAGATGTGTCTATACTGAAACAAATTTGATCATGAGCACTCGAAAGTTTAAGTTACTGAATTTTAATATCATGGTGTTTGCACAGGTTTACAATGAGAACTGAATTAGTACAGCGAGTCTTGAACTCTTTGAGTTTTGTGCAGAAACATGGAATCCAAGCAGAATACATCCAGAAATGTAGAGGGTTTCTATCTTGGATTTAGTCTCCCCATTGCATTTCACATTGATATGCATATTCACAAACAATTAGTATAGTAGTAGGAAAAGTAAGTGACAAATTTAGATACATATCATAAACAAGACAAACAGTATGTGGGGGGACAAGATCATAAGAACAGGCTGGAATGAAGAAGTATAATAACAACAATAATGAGTAGAAGTGTGCCTCTTTTTTATGTGTGCAACATTATTTTCTCAGCTTCAGTAAGAAATTACAACAAAGGGAAGACAATAAAGGATGTACAGTTAACTAAACCACGTGAATTTAGCTACTCAAATTGATTTTAACCTTCTGGTTATATCTGTTCTGGTCTGTTTCTGTCCATTCTGTTGATCATGTCCACTGAATCAGTATGGTTGGAAGAAAATTTGGCAAATTTAAAGATTGAAAAATCTTTTGACAGATTATGATTATACACTGTACTTCTGCCTGAGAGATGTGAACAATTTCATTTCTTGGTTTGTTGATTCTGGTTGTTGCTCAGTTCAAATGCATCACTGAAAAACACTGATGCATTCTCATACTTTGTTATAAATATTTATTACAGATGCATGTCTCCAGATATTGGTGAACATAGCTTGAATAAGTTATAACAGTTCTGGTTGGAACAATGGACATTGTTAGAGAAACTTTAAGTGAGCTAAAATGTAAACTTTTTGGCAGCATGTGATGCAGGATTGCTCAAGATTTCTCCATCTCATATGCTCACCATGAAAAATCCATTTGTACCAACTGATGATGACTTTTAGGTAACGTTCAGAAAGGCATAATTGACAATACTCAAAGGTCTACAAAAATTACTGGAGTCAAAATTTATAAACTCATACAGCTGTGGCAAAAATGATGGACTAGTACCTTTGCTGCTGTTGCCAAAGTTGATTAATTGGTTGATTTAGTTTGGTTTGGTTTGTTTTTTGGTGTTTTTTTTTAACAGCATATCAGGTCGAGGAAGAACCCCGAAAGACCACCAACCCAAATTGTTTGATCTGTGACAAAAACTTACTCTGTGAGATGTGCAAGTGAGCTGTAAAAGCAAGCACCTTAGTACACTAGGGCACATGGAGCCTCTGTTGATTTGATGTTTATCTCCAACAGCCAAAGCCATTTAGACATGAGATCTCCGGTTTTGGTAGATCATTATGGCCTTTACACCATTTTCAGATCAAGAGAATCTATATATAGCAGCCAGTTTTACTGCTGAAGAAAATCCAAGTACTTTTGAGACACCAAACACCACTTATGTAGAACCACTGACCTTCCACAAGTAACTGGCAACATTCTCATTTACACATTGGAGGCAAGTAATCACATGGCAAGCATCTTGTACCACTCTGCCATGGAAGCCCCTTAGATTTGTATCACAAGACAAGCATCTTATACTCTGCAATAAAAGCCCCTCAGACCAAAGGTATAAGTCTCGTATGAAAGACTAAAAGTGGGAGATTGAACCTGTGACAACTGGATTAGAGGTGCAGAATGTTACTGCTAGGCCATCAGTGATGATGATGATACTGTTGACAATACAGTTAACTGCAATGACATTGATTTTACGAGTACACTGGGAAAAAATGATTCCTTGACTTTCATCCATTTTTTAAAATCTAAATTATGATATAAAAATGTTTGACTTGCTATATTTCTTTTTCTTAAAACTTTATATTAGTCTTGCAACAAGGCATAAAAATAACATGTCGGTAACTGAAATATGTGTTCTTACAAGAAATGATATAGTGTAAAAGTAGGAAGAAATAATGCGACATCGCTTTCACTGGCATTAATGATTTTTCTGACAAATCATGTATTATAGGTTTACCAAAACATTTATTGAAAAAAAATAATAACAAGGGAATCATAGCATCTGACCACACAATTAAAGCAATACAAGATTTAACTATTATTCTAATCAAAAGCAGCATGCCTGAGAACAAAGAAAAATAGCAAAACACAGTGATCACTTTAGTAAACACACAGTTTAGTAAGGATACAAATTCATGATTTCTGTATTAGAATAGAAATCCCTGATATAAAGCTATATTCATGGACATTAAATTAGTAGGTATTAAGGAACTGATCAATGACATCTACAAATAATAAGCCACCAAGAAAATTTGTGATTTCACAGTATCAGAGACATACATGGCTGACAGACAAGCAAACAAAAGGACAAAAGATTGATTATAATGAATGAATACAAATAAAATTATGCAGTAGATTATGATCTATACGAATTCAGTAGATTACCTCCAGCCAGCTGTCATTTAAATTGCTTCTGTCCCCAACCCAATATTAAAATCACTTCTACCACCCATTAACCCATAGCCAGAAATTATGTAAAAAAAATATGCTTCTGTAGGGGGCAGTGTTTTTTTTATTAAAACATATCTGACAGTGGATCTTAATATTTTTAAACTGCTTCTGTTGTGGGTTGGTTGAATTTGAAAGTGCCTTCCCCCCGAGGGGTATATGTTTTACTGGAACAGCCCTTAATATAATACATGACAATACAAGATGGCATCACCTATGACATGGTATACTGTTTGTAACTTTGTTGTGAAGTCATTTCACTAAACTAATCTGTATTTTTTTAAAAAAGACTGGAAAAGTAAGTCACTGGATTCCACTGGAAATCCAGATTGATCCTGAAGTCTCCATGTTAGTGACACTGGTACTAGCTTTCTGATGCAAAAGTTTCAATTTTGGACAAGAAATGATTTCAAGAAAGTAACCATTAGGTCCACACAAACAAGGTGGCAGTTTAGCATAAATGATATTGCTGTTGACAAGTAATGAACTCTGGAATACAACTAAAAAACTAGGACTCATGAATTCAACACAAAATATTTATGGGAAAAAAATAAAATGGCACTTCAAGTAATTAGATTCTCAAATTTTGAAAAAATTAATGGCAAAATTAGGTATTTTATTCTTTGACTGACAAATATTTTGCAAAGCAAAGAAAACAAGAGTACCATGAACAGTACATTATACACTTGCCCCATGTTTAATAGTCCTCTGTGTAGGTACCATTAGAGCATGATTAACTCTGAAGGTTATTGACCAATGTGTCTCAATCACCTTGACCTTTGGTCAAGGTATGTGGTCATGAACAAAACTTAATGTGCAGAAACCATTATTATCTATCAGGCAATAACATCTGGCCTTTAGACACCAAAATTAAAGGTTTCTTTATTACCCAAAATGTTCACCATGCACAAAGTTTGTTCATGGAACTTACTGAAGAAAAAAGTTGTTCTGCAATACCAACCTTTCCCTAAGACACAATGATCCTGACCTTTGATTCTGACCCCAAGATCAATAGTCTCTTCCATACCTTAAATGCAAACTTTGGTCACGGTATGTGGTTTAGAACAAAAATTATTATGCAAAAAACCAAAGCCAGTAGGCTTCTATCTGATCCAACATTTAAGTCATCTGCAAACTCTGGTGAGGGTACATGATTGTTAACTGCAATTTTTGTGCATTAACTAGTTTTCTTCTTTCATTTACAGTAACCCAACTTTCAACCCCAAAATAAATAGGTTTCTTCCTTTCATCAAGTGCAAGCCATGCACAAAATTTGGTCCAGGTATGTAATGCAGAACTAATGTTCTTGTATGGAAATTATTTTTGTTATTTCAATTACAGTGACCTTGACTTCTTATATTCTGACCCCAAAATCTGTAGAGTTCTTCATTTCCTTAATTGCAAGCCATCCACAAAGTTTGGAAAATGTAGTTACGGAAAACCCAAGTTATTATGCAGAAACCATTTCTGTTCATGGTCACTAAATTATTGACCTTTTGATCCCAAAATTGACAAGAGTTCTTTCTTACTCCAAGTACAAGTCATCCAAAATTTTTGGCAACTGTAGATGACAGAGATCCCAAGCTACTGTGCAGAAATCAGTTTTCTTCCAGTCATACAGACTTTGACTTTAAAATTGATTGGGTTCTTCTTTACTTCAAGTGCAAGTCATCCACAAGTTTAGTAACTGCAGATGATTCACAACAAGAGTTATTGTGCAGAAACAATACTGGAAACCATTTTTGTTCTAGTAAAATATGTTTCTTTCATAATACTTACCCAATCAAAATATTATAGGATAACTACTACTACTTTGCAAATACTGCCCTTCCAGGCTAAAACATTATAAGTATAAAGCCAAAAGTTATCTGCAGACAAAATTGGAAGTTGCAGTGATCTCCTCTTGCTACTGAGATTGGCACCAAATCCTGTGAATTCCTCTGTTACTATTGGAGCAGAATTCACACTCTCTATATGGATGTAACTTTGTGGGGAGGCTGGGAGGGTGTATGTTATGATTGAGTATTATATTAAACATATTTTACTAGAAAACATTTGTTTCTTCTTCAAATATGATACCATTCATAATACATCAGGATAATAAGAAGTGGAAGGAGATTCATCCCCTTACCCTAGAGACTATCTCCAGCTCCGTAAAGTATGTGAGACAGCTTCTAGATAACCTGACTCTAGAATAGACTCCATATGTAAGGAAGCAGCTCTAAAAGGGAAAAAGTTTCCCTCCCACAAAGTGATCAAGCCACATCCTTATCAAGCTGTCAAACAATCTGGAAAGGTAGCCTGTTGTGGCACAGCTATAGATCCCACCAGATCAAGCTGAGCCATTTAGAAAGATGTCGGAGATCAATGCTGGAGGAGTGTACTTGGATCTCCATCCCATGGCATAAATAATAACAGTTTGAGAACAGTTCAATTCATATGCAATGTTTGTAGTGAATGTCCTAAGTTCATGATCCGAAAGTCCAAAAGGTGAAGCAAATTCATTGGTGTTGAATTATTTTTCAAGATGAAGAATGAAAATCCCACTTTATCCAGGACAAAAGTGTCTTCACTGATATATTGTCCTTTCCCTCTGTGAGGGATATGATAAGGAATGATCTCCCACAATGCAATGGCTTGGTCTTTCTCAAGTACTGCTTCAGAACTTGCACTGGGTACTGCAGATGACCTTGACATGAAGTGTCCAGAGTCGACAGGATTCATTACAATTACAAAAGTCCAATTCCCATGAATGGGAGCTTGTTCTTGGCAATGAAAGCAGGAGCCATCATAAGTGATACAGACCCATCTTGTCAGAACTGCATGTAGTCTACTAATACAGCATGTATTAAGCTGATTCTGCCTGCCGTTCACTAATGCAGTGAAAAAACAGGTCTTATATGAAAGGTGAACCAATAAAGCTCTTGTGAGTTGTTCAAATGGTGTCTTGTTTAGCTAGGCAAGTACCCATGATAGATTCTACTTGGTAAAGGATCCATTGTCATCGGACATGTGTAATCAAAAATGGAGAGAAGATTGGATAGGTCTTTGATTTGTCTGATATCCGATCTTGCATGATGTAGGGTACCAATGATCATGGATGATTAGGTTTTAACTATCATTGGTACTAACATTTCTCTTCCGAGAGTCACAGGAAGTTAGCTACTGAGTTATGGATGCCTGCAGTGGTATAAAGTGTTATCGTGCATACCACAGTGAGAATATATTCCATTGCCTTCTTATAAATTTAAGGTGGACAGCCATCTCACTTGAGTGATTTCTCCAGCACTTTTTGTGAGAACTTTTTGTTCTTGATGGCATATTTTATTAAGATCCAGACATTCAGGTTCAGCAAATATGGGTTGGGATCAAAACACCTGCCATCATAGTTGCTTGCACACGAGGGAATATCTCGATTTCCTGGCAATTCTGTTGCAAGATCTATGAAGTCATTGATCCAAGATTTCCCGTTTGAGTGGAGCAATCAGGATGAGGTATCCCTCTGATTCTCTTGCTTCCATATTAGCTTTGGAACCAGAGGTGTTGGTGGGAACAAATATACCTTAAGGCCATTCCAATGTATAGAAAAAGCATTGACTGTTAAAGCCATTGCATCTGGGACTCATGAGACATAGCTTGGGAGTCTGGCTTTCCAACTTGTCGCAGATAGGTCCACCATTGGTCAATCCCATCAAGCACCCATTGTGTGAAAACTGAGGGATGAAGAGACCATTATGTTTGTATTAGATGGTTCTTGTGTGATGAGTCCACTAGTACATTTAGCCAGCCTAAATAATTCAAACTTGGACATAGCATTGTCATTTTAGAAACCTAACTTTAGAAAATAACAGGGATTTGTAGAAATGCTTCTGCTTTACAATCTGAAATAAGTCACCACAGTGGAGTTGTCTCACAGAATGAGAACTCCATTTTCATGTTAAGTTCTCCAGCCACCAATGCAAAGCTTTTGGAACAGCTTTCATCTCAAGAATGATATGTAAATGATGATTCTGAAAGGGTCACACTCCACTGGCATCCCGTAATGATGGAAGAAGGCTCCCCCCAGTCCTGTGTGTTCACATCTATACTGACTGTGATTTCCAGAAGTTGTACTCACTGAGGTATCTCTAATATGAATCCAGTGAGGGTTCCCTAACTTCAAGATGGAACCTCATTATGTGCAGATTGTGAAAGTTTGTCTAATGGTCAAAGGTTTGGCCTCCAATTGGATCACAGAATCATTGTAATGGGAGCCTGAGAAGGCGTGCTATGACTAAGATGTCCGCTGCTGCAATGAGCAAACATAGCAGGCAAAGGAATTCTCTGGCAGGTGGATTTTTCCATACAAATAAGGAGGTCACCATTTAACTGATTCATTTCCTGTTCCTGAGAGAGACATTGTGTTTACTTGACTGTTGAGCTCTAAACCTAGATGACCAAACTCTTGAAATGGAATGAGGCCAGATATCCTTGTTGACAAGGAGACTGAGGATGAGAAGGGAGTAACAGCGAATATTATATCTTGCTCCAAGATATAATTTGCCTGCTGTTTTGTAGAATGTAATCTTTGTAGGCAAAAAACAGTAACTTCCTGGAAGTTGTGCAAGATGGGATGTGAAGTCATGCTTCTTTTAAGCCCACACTGATAGCATAGTCTCCCTGGTGAATCACATTTAGAACCCACTGATGCATTCCAATGTGAATCAAGGAGTGCAAATGATTGATTGATTGCGCTTAGATTGATGACCAAGTGATGAGTGCATCTTTGGGAACCCTTGGCAAAGTAAGAGGTGCAGTGAATTCCAACTTTTCGATAGGCAGTGGACTCTGACCCTACACCCCAACATAAATGTCCAAATATCAAAAATGGGGTGGCAAGGGTCAAAGGAAACTCGGACTATATATTTGGTAGGACTACTTCCCAGTGGCATGTGTTCTTGGGATGTCCTTGTGATCTCTTTTTGATAGCCTTGCAAATCCCTCCACTCTAGCTGAGACTGTGAGAGAGGAAAAGAAGGTATCCTTGGTGGCTCATTTGTGAGTTCCATCAACCTGATCATTAAAGATTAGATGGTTAATGTTGCAAACATAGCTTGGACCAATGGTCTTCAAGAAAGGTGGAGGCAGACAGCACTACATTTCATACCACCAGCTGTAAGTTTGTATATGTTGGGTGGCTATGTTTGAGACACTGCGTCTTCCATTCCCCAGCAAGTGATATGGTTCTGAACCCTTGCAAACTGATGACGTCCTTGTCCCTCAAGGTGTGCTTTGCACCTTTCTCTTTAGTACCATTAGTATTGCTGCCCATTGACTTCTGTCCTTATAATATGTGAGTCTAACATGTATTCACAGACTGACAAATGGAGCAAGATACATATATAGAGTGGTTGTCAGTTTGGTCTCGTACATGGTTTAAATCTGTAAGACAAAAGCAGAGCAGACAATATATGCAAGTGTAGTGTGGCACACATCCTGCTCTAAGAACTTTGGAGAGTCTGTGTGCAGAGCTAAACATTATGACAATTACCTGTAAAAGGGTGCACTTGGCCTCCACAGGTAAAGTATTAGAGTCTTGCTATTAATACTTACAAAGTGGATGCTAAAATATAAATCTAATAGAAGGTTACATGTAGGAAAGGCCAATTGACTGCCTATACAGGTAAAATCACTGAAGCATTGCTTATAGTACCTATCAAGTGGATGCTATGACTAAACAATGCACTGAAAACTTACTTGTACATAATGAACCGAGGCAGAAACAATACAGTATATAAATGAGTTTTCTATAGTACACACCATACCTGCACATAAAAATGCACTAAAGTATCACTGTTGAGACTTGAGAAGTGGATGCTATAATACCAACTGAAAGACAATGTTACCTGTAAGAAAGGCCAAATGATGATCTATACAAGTAAAATCAGTAGAGCAATACATATGTAACTATGAAGATTAGACAATATAGAAAACTTACCTGTATGTAACGGAAATTATAAAGCAATGCTATTTGAGTATTCTATATCACACACCATACCTGTACCTTTTAAATATGGTTTTAGCAATCTGAGGAGATGCCATCGTGACCCATGCAGGTATTTATCAAGGGCACCTACATGTGTGAAGATGGCAAAGTGATAACACTGAAATGTCAGAAACTTTATCATCTGTGAAAGGAAGAACAGAAAAGTTGGAAATTAATAGCTTTCCTATGAAGATAAACTCCTCCAACTTGCTATAAGGTAGAAAACTTCCAAATACTTGTATAGATTTTGCATGGCCTCTATGCAGAGAGTGATACTTGGCTTGACCAGAAGTAGCCACCAGGGATTTGGCACCAATCTTATTATCAAGGGCAGATCACACTATCTAACTGCCACCTGGTAAGCAGCTAACTTTTAGCATTTTAGCTAAGGAGTCTTAACCTGGGAGGGCTGGATTTGCAAGGTAGTAGTAGTTCTCTTAAGGTATTATGAATCTGTACCATATATGAAGAAGAAACAGACAGATAGATGGACAACACTGTAACATAATACACTCTGTCTCATAGTTGGCATATAAAAATTGTACACATACATATAAATGCATTAAAACCAAACTCACTTAAAGGTGAGGGGTGGACGAATCATCTGCATACACATTTTGAATGGGGTTTCATAAAAATCAACATCTGAATTGAAATCTATGTATGCCTCCCCCTCTGCCATGAAAGACATGCCAGCACGCCCTATGTCTCCCTCCAGCTTCATTGTACCTTCTATAACCAGTGCTCCACTGAAAAATAAAAAGTTTTTTGAGTTATATTTCCAAATCACATTTGAAACAAAAATAAACAAGGTCTGCATATCAAACCTAGAAAGCAGCTGAAAAACTTTAACTGTTAAAGACTCTACCACCACTGCTGCCAGTGCAAAAGCAACTGCTAGGTCTTGCTTTCCACTAACATGGGCTCAACAGAAGTTTTAATACAATTTTACCTCAGCTAAACCCACATCTTTGAGTAAGAATAATAGTTTGAAACAAACATGACAGCTGTAAAAGCTGTTTACAGTTGATACAATACTAAAGGCCAGAGATGACTGCTAGTCCAGGTCCATTTTTATTTCATGACTTTAGATCATTATGATGTCAAATTGGACCACATTCGATTGCTATATCATTTCAAATAAAATGGTCAGTTATAACCTTTTAGTATTTCTAGGCATTTTGCAAAAAATATGACTTCATCTATTTGAATGTCTCAGTGAAGTAACTTTAACCTCACCTGCAAAGCAGGCTTTGCTGATCATATGACTGTTTGATCAGCAATTTTCTAGTGATTTATTATCTGCATAATAATGGACTCAATATATAAGTCCAACTTGAGAAGCACAAAGCAGGTCATCATCACCTACTTTTCATATTCTGGCTAATTGTGCTGTGTTTCTTTTTGGAAGAGTCATTTTTTCATTCACCACTGCATACACGGCATTTCACTTACATCTGACGATATATGCATGTATGCTAACTGGGAAGTACAGCAAAAACATTATATACATTGGTTTTGTTATATGCATTCATTTTTTATATCAGACAACAAAAACTTCCCTGAATCAGAAGTTAAAAAAGCAGACAAGGCAAGGCATATCATTCTGCTGAATCACAGTATATGACTCAGACTCGTACAAAAATGAAATATCACACCTACAAACAAGTATTCACAACAGGAAGACATGTATTGTTCATGTTTAGCTTGCTATGACATACAGCAAAAAAACAAAACAACAGGAAACTGATGTCCCATGATTATTATCAATAAAAAAAACATATTTATTAGGGTCTGGGTCAGGGTCATTGGAATTCCCCACTAAAAATACCTAGCCTACCTGATGTTTATCACATTCTATATTACAATTTTAATAAATGAATCTTCTATAATGAAATTTTTTATTAAGTAATAATTTTTTTAGAAAATACTAATTGTGACCTAGGTCAAATAGAAGGCTTTATAATCTTGTTTACCAGAGAAATTACTCATTCCTACGATACATCTGAAGCAGAATCAATCTTATTGTTGTGTTCAGTATTTCATTTGGTTGGAATTATTCATTTAAATTTTTATTCTCTGGAATTACAAAGTGCTCAATATTATTCTTGGACAGAGACATTAACTTGGATGCATAGTGAATTCAGATAAGGACATCTTGGATTATGTTATATTTGATTCATCAAAAGATGGTTGGTGGTAACATCACTTCAGACCATTGGTACTTTAGTACATTCAAGACTACAGGTATATCAGCATGGGATCTTATCTGGAATACCACTGGAATTTAATTGGAATTTTATGCATTGGACTGGTGATAACACTTTTTGGACTATTTGGGATTTAATTTGCATTAATGTAATACTGTAAGTTCTTTTTAAACCTTCACTCTGTATACTAGGGAAATAAATTATTTGTTGAATTTTACAAAACTTTTTGGTTTTCGCTATTTTCTGTTACAGAATTTGAAACCATTGAGTTATAATAGTTGGTACCTCACTTTTGTAAAATAAATAGCATGTCTGTAACTAGAAAATTCTGAAAAAAACTTGTAAGTAATGTAATTAAAGTTCAGTAAATATTCTTCAGAAAACCAAAACAGGGGACTTACAACAGTTCCTCATATCATTTGAGTGAAGTAGTCATTTCAAAATCTGAATGAAAAAAGTAATCAGCGACTGTGAGCATACATTTGACAGGACCAGATTAAATCAGATTTAAAAATTTTGAAAAGTAGATTGGCTTCCAAACCAGCTGATTTTGAACAACATAAATTTTATGTTTTAAGGTGATAGAAAACAAAACAAGTGCATTTCGTGCCATAATATGTATTCTCAATCATGACAATGAACTTCTAACTCCTATACCTATTTTCAACTTTTCTGTCCTAGCGGACCTGAGTGACTATGTGTATTGTCTTTATACACTGGCATGAAAATTTATGTGCAATCTATGACTCTACAAACAACGTTAACCAGTTTAGTAAAATGATCTGCAATGAGGAACAGTAACTTTGTGCTCTGTCACAAAATTTGCAAAGTCTGCAAGTGCCACTTCATCCACTTTTGATCCAGTTTCAAGGTGTGTTTGTTACATTTGTGATGGTATCTGCATACATCTGATGATATCCTTTCTTCCTACATATACTACCTCAAAATTAACTTTGTATGAAACACAATGCAAATTCAGGACCCTATGCTATTTGCCTGCACACACACAAACTCTGATTTCAATACATGTTACAGAACAGAGAAGTCAGCACTGGGCAAATTTGCTAAATTTTGTCAGGAGTTATGACTTCAAAAGAGGACAGGTTTTCAATGAGAATGGCTAATTTTTCATTGTGGCACATATTTAACTTTCATATCCCAATGAGGACCTAAACCTTGGGTTACTAACTGAGTAGTTTTTATCTGTTTTTACCAGAACATTTGTGTGATTTCTGAGTCAGGCAGCACTATATTGACTTGACCTTAAAACTGATCTGCTACCAGAAATGGGAGGTTTTGTTTGGCTCTAAAGTTGGCAAAACCATGTCTCCAGTGATAAAGATGGCAAACATTGTCTCCAGTGATAAAGATGGTAAACATTGTCTCTAAACAAATGGCTCTATCCACATTTAATGCAGATTCCATGAACATGGATATCAATGATGGCGTATGTTGTTCAGTACAGTAAAAATACTGTAGTATGCTTTAATATGATGAATGACTCATAATGTCATTCTTCCTTCCATATTCATGTCCTAGGAACTTGAATCGAACCAAAGAGATTCCCATTGCCATCCATCACTAAATTTCTTGTGATATTTCTATTGCTTTGATTCTGGTATTGTGCACTGGGGAGATAATGCATGCTTTGACATCTCAGCAAATTTTAAACACAGAAGCCAAACCAACCCTGTTTTATGCTGACTGAGCTCCTTAGTAATCCAACCATATCAATTAATTTTTTTAATCTTTTGAAATTATTTCTGATCACACAAAGTATATTCTCTGTGAACACACTTCAAACAGTGAAGCCAACCAATCATGGCAAAAGAATCAAAATTTGCATTAATTATTTTATTCTACTTGAAATTAGCAATTAAATTGTCTTGCCCTGCTTAAACCAGTTCAGTCACATGATTACAGGCAATATTACCATAAATATGCTATGATGGAAGCAAGGTGTGAAAAACATTTAAAAATACAAATATATCTATAATAATTCTGTGTACATGGGAGATTTCAGTGAGTGATGGAACTGATGGGAGTCACCCCTTATCTGGGAGAAAACCCCTCCATTCTGGGAGGCTTACATGTATGAATTTCCAAGCATTGTTGAACTTGCAATATTTCTTAGCAGTTGTTTCTTGAGCATGTGGAGAAAGTGTACATTCTGAATTTTGACATGAATTGACCAAGAAAAAGGTAAAAATAAAAATAACAGCTGCACTTAAATATTCCTCTTAAAAAATAAAAATACTTATGTGTTTCTGCTAAAAAAAAGTTTTGGGTCAGTCTGTCCTTTTTATCTCACCTCTGGCAAAAGCTGGCAAATTTTTAATCAGAGATGCAAAAGGCATCATGGACCACCTTTGATCCCTTTATTACTTATGACACCTCAAAATACATCCCGTCTTTGGATTTACACTCTCCAAATTAATAAAATACAGTAATCAATTTACAGTTTGTTGTGTACACATGTTCTGTTATTTAACAATTCTTAATGCAACTACTCAACATGCAGCATTACACTGGTTTCTGCACTGGTGGAACAATACTGGTTCCCAGTTGACTGGTTCTGGCTGGTTTCTGTAAATGTGTGGACAGAATGCACACTACTACTCCCTGCCTCCAATTTTTTTAACAAATCATTCAATTTGCAAAGTGGTAGATTTCAACTATAAAATGATACATACAGTAGACATCCTTTAAAATGGTATTTTTATCCTACCACCAGTAGAATCACATGCAAAGGAAATGACAACTGAATTATCTAGCTTTTATGCATCCGATGTGACTGCAAAGAACAAACAGTACTTGTTCTGTTGGACATGATCCCATGTGCCTAGTGCCAGGTGATGGAAGATTAGCAGCATTTCTTACATTCCATATTTTCTAATTTAAATCACTGGAAATAGCACTTTGTAAAACAAAAGTATGTTACATTAAACTATTTTGGTTCTACTCCCCCCCCCCAATCAAAATATCATTTCAATGTGTACATCATTTAAAAGTTCTTAAGTTCTGAAAAAACTTCCCATCAGATTAATATGTGACTGACCTTTAAACATTCCTTTGTTGCCCAAGAGAGGGAAGTTTTAATGAAGCACCACAGACTGAGATGGTATTTTCCCAAGGTATATGCTGGTATGGCAAAACGTTCCCCAAATTTTGGAACCCTACATTACATCCAAATAAATTGTGATGGTTTGTATATAAATTTCAACTGGTCATGTCAATGGATTTCACTGCACCCATGGTAATGTTGGCGAAAATAGTTATCAAAGATACACTGCAGATAAAGGAGACATTGATCTTTTGTTCAAAATGTCCAAGATACAGAAATGAATTACAGGCATTAGGATCATTCAATGAAATCCAATACATGTTTCAAATGGTTGGTAATTTGTTTATTTTGGTAGAGTCTACGAAGGAGACTTAATGATGACTGACTATGCACATATATTGTCTTTGTGGAATAGCAAGAAGTTAATATCTGTACATGTACTATATTTTTCTGTAATTGTTCAATTCACTCACCATATCTTTTAAGGATAGCATAACAGTATAAAACTATCTTGTGTCTACTGGACAAAAATGTTTAATATTTAAAAAGGCAATATACAATTTGATTATTTCCATTTCCAAAAAGGGCTGCTCCAATGTATTATGAAATATTAAAAATCAAGATAAAACATTTCCTCACATCACTTAACAGGAATTATGCAAAATAATATTTATTTCTACTATTTACTTGTCTTGTGGAAGGAGACTTCTTTTAAAATATTCTATAAAATACAGAAGATTAACAACTGTCCCTATTGTTCTTTCCTATTATACAGACAAACACTGAGTATCAAAATTTTTAAAACAGCAGTACAGCCTGATTCATTCCAAAAGTTTATATCATCAACTTAGGGCATAAAACAGTGTAAACCTGATAAATACACATCTGTAGTCACACACTTTAGGTGCCACATGTGTGATACAGCACTACAAAGAATGCTTTTATAAACTGTATAATCACACGGTATGTTGATGTGACTGAAAAATAAAACCTAAATGTAGAAAACTTTGAATTCCAGCCAAATGTGTCACTGTAACCCACTGTACATGCATTAACATTATATCTGTAATTCTACCTAAGATGCATATAATTCACGGCTGTGCATAGCTACAGACTATAACAACTACCTGTAAAAGGGCACACTTGGCCTGTACAGGTATAGCATTAGAGACTTTACATAATACCTAGAACATTAAAAGTAGGTCATGATGACCTACTTTATGAAGTTTATTATTTCTGGAAGGTCATAGATATCGAGTTATGTTACTGTATAAAATGCAAAGCACTGAAGGCAAAAGTCAACAACTTGACATTGTCATTTATTCATCAAAGCCTGCTTTGTAAGGTGTGACAAAATGATGTGACTGACACATATTAAAATATGCAGCCATTGTTTTTCAAGTCAAACAAAGATGTAAATATGAATTACAATTCAATTATTTAACTTGCCTGATTTAACAACGCAATGACTGCAAAGATAATTTACTAGCATCAATGACTTTATAATGTAAACAATGGCAAATAGATTTGGTCAAACTGATGTTGCAATGACCTAAAATCTTAATTTTAAAATATACACTACAGATACATTTTATCACAACATCTATTATTGTGCATTTCGAGTTTTTAATTGCTTTTAACATTCCATGTACATGGGATTACATATGGACCCTGATTATGCATAGGAATTACAATTATCTCTGTGAATTCACAATTTATGTTAATATTCATTTTTGTTGCTTTCATGGTTGTTAAAAAAAACCAAGCTTAAAGATCCAATGAACAATAATTCAATCCACAAATTTAAGTACCACTGAAACTGTTATATTTTGCTGAATCACAAACACTGATACCCACAAAAAGAAATGAATTTACAGTATCAGATTATATTCCAGTGTTAAACATTTATTAATGTAAAATATTGAAATCAATAATCTTCAATGTTTTTTTTCTTAATTCATATGGAATGAATACCCAGTACCTCTATTTTCATCTTGAATGTAAAAATCATGGAGACTAGAGTGAAAACTCCAGATTTCAATGATGTACTTTATGCCAAATTAAGTACTTCTGAACAACCTCAAGTACCGTTGTGCACATTAATGTGTCAAAGAGGAACAAAAGTGTAAAAGAGAAATAAACAATTAAAAAGTCAAGAGCAGGTTGCAGTGATCATTAATCTGCTATGATGTAGCACCTCCCAAGTTACATTCACAAATCAACATCATCAGCTGTACGGGCAAAAGTATCTCAGAAGGTAAACTGTATGCAAACCTTAATATACAAATCAGTTGCTACCCAATTAACACTACTACTACTACTACTAACAATAATAATAATAGAAGAAGAAAAAGTGTTTTACCATCCATTTATAAAACCTGGCAGTGATGGATGTTATTCTGCTCAGCAGTTTTTCTTTTAAAGTCATTTAAAAAAATTTATATTCTTAGGAATGTTGACCATATTTTCTGGTGCATATGCATCATTTGTACAAATGTTCAAATGAGCAAAATTACAAAATTTAAACCAATGTTTAACACAGATCCTTTTTTTAATCAAACTTTTGGTTCTGATTTGTTTTAATCTGGTGATTATTCTTTACCAATTGTTATGTATATCTATATTTTTGTAACTCCTGGTTCAGGATTTTTAAGAAATTTTCATAATCTTTTTTATTCATGGTTGTAAACTGTATAGAATGTCTTTTGTTCTAAATTGTGTACATGATCTGGCTCTGTTAAAAATGCAAACTGCACAGGATCTATAAATAGATGTTTACGTATGTGTTGAAAATTCATAATAATAATCGTAATAATAAGACTTAAAATGGTGCCTATGGCATAGTTTCTCAGTGACTGATGGGACATTGATGTTTTGAGAATAATTCTGTAGCTTCCCACTGGTTGTGTGAGGTCACGTGAATATGCTTAATTTGACAAAAAATCAATAGTGTATGCTGTCACATGGGGTCTACTGCAAAGTACAGTTGAAATATACAGTATATATATATATAAGGAAAAAAATAAGCAACCAGATTCATTCCGATATTCAGAGTAATTAACACTTATTGTGCTGTAAGTCTGCACACGTTTTATGGCGTAATTAGATATTATTCGAGAGGAAAAACATTTGTTTGGACTGTTCAGTTGAAATAGAAGGTGCTCATTATTTTGAACTATAGTATTATTCTGGAACCATTATAAATTATTTGAAGGAATTCTGGACAATGCCATCTTGATAATATCATGGTTAATGGAGGACCAGTACATTTCCGGTATTGAAATTTATAAGGAACTTTTCTTTCATTTAGGACTTTCATAGACCTTTATAAGGACTAGCTTGGATTCACTTCATAATAATGTAAGTTCCTCTCACATTATTCATTTATAACTTTGATAATTAAATTGTTTGTTAAGTTTTAGAAAACTTGTTGGCTTTGCTTCTTTTCTGTTACTTAAGTTTGTGACCACAGAGTTGTAACATAATGGGACTTTTAATGGTATGGATGGTTTCACAACAATGAACATATCCAAGTTCAATTATTTCAAGTAAAACACTATTTCCATTTAAATGCATGAATTTTTTTGGTTATTTGAAATAAGTTTAACACACTAAGACAACCATCCCAAAAGGAAAATGCCATTCTCACCTATTTCTAATGTTAGACTTTGAATTTCGATTCCAGACACTGATGCTGACTGACCCTGAAAGATCAATGGATGCCACACCTAGAACCTGTAGTTCCACTATCAACCCATTTGCCAGGTGAAAACGGTGACTATGATCTTGTAGCAAAAGATTTGCCTGCAAAACAAGATGTTTTCCATTTTTATATTGAAATGGGATGTACATGTATATTAATATAAAATAATGAAAGTCTCTTTCATGCAGCTTCTTTGAAACAGGTGGGGCAATAAATACGCATCAACAAGTTGATGTAAAACATGATCCAAGTTGTAGTTCATATCAATTAAAAGTACTGCTGGTGAATTACGATCCATTTATCAAAATATTCTTTTGATATTAAGTAAAATGGTCCTGTATTGAATGAAGAGTAGCTATGGTCTTTTCACTTCTGACCTTGACAACCTAAAATCTTGTGAAGAAAAGTGCCCAAAGACTCTTCATCATAGGGAAAAATTTGTAGTCCTATGAATAAGTTGTTGCAATATACCATGATTACCTATTCTGTACCAAAAAAATATAAACAACATAACTGGCTCTAAAATATGACATCATTGGTAGGATGCTTTTGTAAAAATTGGTCAAAATCTGCTGAGTAGGTCCTTTACTTTGTCTTTTTTTTTATGGATTAATGTCATCTGTATAAAATTAAAAGACCTTCATATCAGGACAAATTTCAAATGTGTTCAAACTGAACTTAGATTAATCTCATCTGTATTCATGTCAGGATGCTGTCAAATATATTCGAACTCTGTTAAGTAGTTTCTGAAAGGCATTTATATATTTTTTCTAGTTTCTGTAAAGGCAGCAATATTATTATCACATCAGCTTAATCTGTACACAACTGAAAGGTCTTCATTCCAGAATGCATATTTGGTCAAATTCTGTTCTGTGGTTCTTTAGAACATGTTTCTTTAAAGTTTGTATATTTTTAATGATGGTGGCCATTCTTGATGAGAGATTTGCAACTCTGTGATAAATCTGAAAGGCCTTCATCTCACGATGTTTTGATAAGATTTGGTCGAAGTCTGTTCAGCAGTTCCTGAGAATAAAATATTAAAAGTGTTTCTATTTTTTGGCTAACAGTGCTCATACCTGATGGCAAATTGACATAATTTATAAAATTCTGAAAGGTCCTTACGTCAGGATGCTTTCTATAAAATTTGGGCAAATTCTGTTACGCAGTTCTTTAGAATAAGTCATTACAGTGTTTCTGCTTTTTACTAATGGCTGCCACATTTAATGATGAATTAGCATCATTTACGTAAATCTGAAAGTTAAATTTGGTCCAAGTCTGTTCAGCAGTTCTTGAGAACAAGTCAATCAAATCTATTATATTTTAAGTAACGGCTGCCAGATTTGATGGCAGATCAGCATCATTTATAAAAAAGCTGAAAAGATCTTCAAGGCAGTATACTTTTTTTCAGATTTGCTCAAATTCTGTTCAGCAGTTTTTTAGAAATCATTTTAAAATTGTTCTATTCTCAGGAATGCTGGCAATATTTTCTGGTGCATATGCATCTTTTGTACAAAAATGTTAAAATCCTTTGAAGCTGGATGCTTTTTGCCAGATTTGGTTGAAATCTGTTCTGTGGTTTGTGAGACATGCAAATAGCAAATGTTGACAGACAATGCACAAAGGAACGATGATGCACTCCGAACACAGGCCATATCATATCTTGGCCTTTTGGTCAGGTGACCTAAAAGTTATAATACAAGGATTGTGGACAATATCTGCAAAGCATTGTGGTAGGACTGGTTCTTACTAATATTCAGTGAACCTCTTCTTTGATTTATTAGGTTTTCATAACCTGAATGCCTTAGGAAAAATTGTCTGAGTCATTGCAGAAACTGCAACATGGTTTCCCAAAGAAGTTTGCTTCAGCTGCAACATTTTACATTGAACATTATTGGAATTTATGTAACTAAAATAAACAAGCTCATGATACATAATGTCAGTAATAATTATTCTTAATTTGATAAAATATTTGTTCAAGAAAATCTGGAGATTGTACCAACTTCAAATAATACACAGTGTACTATAAATGCCTGTCTGTCTTTAGCTTTCCTTTTTTGGTCACATAGTACATTTCTCTAGTACCTTTAGTCTTAATCTCAAATAGCTTTCAGAGATGTTATCTACAACATAAATGCTAGACATATACCTGTAGAGCTGAAACTGGTTCTGAGGGGGCATTCCATACAGCTGACATAAGTCCCCCTGATCCCCTGAAAAATTCCACAGGGGGAAGGAGAACATCCATAAGGGTCAGTCCCATCCCTGCTGTGGCCTCCACCCCTTCCTCCGAGGGGTCTGTTTCTTCTGATAAAAGGGACTCCAACCCCTCAGCATAGATACCAAACTGTCATGATGGAAAAAAAGGTGAAAACTGTAATCAAACTAATCTGAAAGTATTCAGAAAAGATATATTTTGCCGCAACAGCCAATAGGGATTTTACAATGCAGCAAAACTATAAATGTAATAATGTTGCATCCTTAAACAGAACTATCATTTACTATATAGTGAGGTTCATTTTGGTTTGAAACTTCTCATTTTGACTAAAACTGGTAAAGTTAATAATAGGAGACTAAAGCATGACAAATAGGAGTGCTGTAATTGAAGTCAAAATTCTGACTGTGAGAAACAACCATCAATCCACATGTTTGCACTGCTTTAACAAATGGAGTTTTAGTTATATGAGCATAGATAAAAGAGGGAATGGTGTAAATGTTTCCAATGTGAGTATGATGCTAAATAAGATGGCCAGTGTCTGCAAGTCATGCCTACAGCTGAAGCATTGCTGTAAACCATGTGAAAGTGACCTCAAGTTCAACAGGCTGAATCTGTACATCATAAAATGAACTTTATTAGCTTCCTAATGATCACCCTAAGAATTAACAAAATCCATCACAGGGTTTAGGAAATATCAGCAAATACAAAAAGAAAAACTTAATGCAAATTTTCTATGACTGGGCCTTGACCTCGGGGTCAAAGGGATAAGCAAGAGTGTGGCAGAATGAATTGTCTTTCCTGAATAATGATTCATCCAAGCATGAACAAATTCCATCAAGGGTTTTGTAAATATAATGTTACAACTTTATGGTCTTAAATTAAGTAACAGAAAGAAGTACAGCCAGCAACTTTTGTGAAGTTCAACAAAAAATGTATTTCTTTAGAATACAAAGTGAAAATTTCAAAGGAACTTACTGTCTTGTGTATTAAATCCCAAATAATTCTAAATGTTCTATCAGAAGCCCAAAAGTATTATGTTTTGAATGAATTCCAAGAATCTTGAATGTGCTGATGTACCAATAGTTTTTATGTATCAGAAGGATATAATCCAAAATATCTTTGAATGAGTCATCAGTAATCCCAAAGCAATGTTTTATTCTTAAATGCCAATGAGCACTTTGTAATTCCAGTGAATGATTTAAATAAATAATTCCTCTCAAATTATAACTGAACACAACTAAAAATGATTCCACCACAGACTAATCTTAAGAGGAATAAATAACTGCCCACCCAGTTGCTTATATACAGACTATCACTTGACCTACGACACAACAAAATGCAGGTATGTCAGATTTTCCCATCAAATTCATAACAATTTCTCTTCCAGAAATACCAAACCTTTAAACAAGGTCAGGCATTGAACTTAAATTCAAATAAACATCATAACAAAATCAGGCAGACAATAGAATCTCCAAGTGAAAAACCAAGGCCCTGAAATCAAATCCAAGTAAAAAATTACATTACTCAGGTAGGCCCAAACTCCTACCCTCAGTTGTGGACAAAGGTCAATCACACAATACAAATAAAATATACGTAACAATAGGCAAATGAAAAGACTTCAACCAAAACCTTAATGCAAATTTTCTATGTAAATTTAACCCCACTGTCAATAGGCAAATCAAGCATGTCATAGAATGAATTGTCTTACAGTATTTCTCCCATTAAAAGACTAAGAGGCCAGCCTAACAGATTCATCAAACTACAGGGAGGCTTGCTATCAAAGGCATCCTTTGTAAATGTTTGCCAAATTTTTCAAACATGTGGGTGATGGTGGGATTAGCTTTTCTTCACGCATTTGTCATCAGATAAATACAACAGCTTCATAATGATTCATGCCAAGTTTCATGAAAATCTATCAATGTTATGCAAATGAAAAATTTTAATCAAACCTAACAATTTGATAATGACAATGATGAAAATAATGTTGCCAATAATACTTGAAAATAACCGTGTCTTGATTTTCCACTAACAGGGCGTTAGTAAAAAATACAAGCTGCAAAAGAGCACTTTATTGATATAAACCATAAAGTATAGAAAGGAAAGAAGCAAAAAAAATGCAATAATTTTGGGATTTTGTGGTACTCGCTGACTAACCAGGATGAATTTCCAATTAAATGCTTTCTCTGTTAAAAGGACCCCTCTCTATATAATCCTCCTACCTCCAGTAATAGGCCACGTCTTACTGAACCACTTTGTTCCCCCCTCCTTTCCTAAAGTGACCACTCTCATGAGCTATGTTTTCATTGCATACATGTTTGCCTTGTAACTAGGGACCACTGCATAGATTCCATGTCTGCTCTGCTTTTCAGTGCCAAACTGAATGCTAACACTTACATTTAGGAAGGGTTGTCTAGAGTTTTCCCCTACTAAATCGACTATCATGGAGGATCTTTTCATCACCCCTGTTCTGGACATCTGCATATAAAGCCCATAGGTACAATTTGTGTCTTGAGTCTCTGAAATATAAAAATAAGCTCAAAACAAATTTGCAACAATAAAAAACCTTGATAAAGTGCATTATTCAAGGACTTTTGTTAAAGAAAAAGAAACAAAAACAAAATGGACTTTAAAATTATAATCATATAATTATTGTCATGACAAAGCCTGTTTCGAAGCTTTCATTGTACATATAAATATTAAGACCATATATGTGAGTGTCACTTTTTTGTTTTGAACAGCAAATACATTTACTATGAATACCGACAAGGGATTTCAATGTCAAATACTAAAAAAGCAAAGTACACCACTCCCTTGGCAAGTTGTGCCTGGATAACTCATGAAAAAGTGTGCTCAGAAAACTCATGAAACCACTTATTATGCAGTGTCAGGCATGGATCCTATTATTTAAACCAATAAAATTTCCCCAAAATTGGCCCCTATTGTTGAATGTCAAGAAATTCCGGACCATTATGAAACCTTAATATATTGCTCATTTTATGGTCAAAAACAGTGGTTAGTACCTAGAAATTTGGAATAAGAAATTCTCAACTATAATATGAAGTTACATAGTTTGTTAAAATTCCTTTCCAAACAACATTCTCAGTACATTGTAAATAACCAGATTTGAGAGAATTTCAATGAAAATGTTGCTAATGCCTACTGGTGGCAATGTTTTAGGAAATAAATACCAATTAGATACATTTTGTCAAGTTTAATTCGTATTTTAGTTCTGTTATGTATATTTAACTTGTATTGCTTGTTGGCTTTTCTTAATGATTACATGTTATGTACATCTGTATTCTGTACCTGACCTAATCCAAAATGAAGTTAAAGGTGTATCTGACCAGTGACATTTTGTAAACAACAAAATAATATTTCTATTATTGTGAATTAAATATTCAGATCATTATTAGTAGTAAACATGTTTACTTCAATTTGAGTTAAAGATAGTCTTGATTCTGACCTTAGAAACTTCCAGAATGGAAATTTCCTACCGTATTTCATGTATTTTTTTGTACCCTTTAATTTTTTGTACACAATCCAGTTATCAAAATAATAATTATTTAAACATATCATATTTTTTTGTACATATCACTTTGTATTTTTCAAAAGTTCCTTTAAATTATTGGACATAAAATTCCTACTTAGATTATTTACATTTGCAAAAAAGAGTGAAAATACAGTTATTGCCATTTTGTTTTTACAAAAATTACTAATTTATTGTTGGTGAGAAAATACAATGATTGATGCATAAGCTCTCTTATTGTCATTGCAATATCTACTGGTGTTTATTAACAACAGGACAAAGACCTTCACGGAACATATCTTCAAATATTGTTGTTAATTAGTTCTCCTTATTAAGTCTGTCACTGTAACAAAACACCATGTACGTTTCAAATAAGTCTGGAAGTCCTTTGATATTTTCTTATCCGACAAAAGTTATATCTCAGTACATGCCAAAGTGAAGACCACAGACCAATGATCAACTAGTTTTATTGTTTTCGTATAGTCATACAAAAATAAAATATAAAAACCTTGTCATTTTCTATCATAAATTTGAAAGTCACGAACTCAGTTAAATCGATTTGTATATATA
>JAECUM010003163.1:0-89873 GCA_016617855.1 Megalonaias nervosa | reverse complement strand
ACACAAATTCCTAAAGTAATCAGAGATAATTGCAATATCTTAATTGTGTTTAATGGAGTAGATAATTATACTTCACAAAATATTTATTATACTTGGTGTTCAGGGGACATGGATATGATTAAATTTAGAAACTTCTTTTCAAAAGCACAAGCTATTCCGTTTGGATTTATAACAATAAATTTACATGACCCAAGATCTAGATATCGTATAGGTCTGGATAAAATCTTTGGTTAATTACAGCAGCAGAGAGGGTGAATGACCAATGTTGAGTGACCAACACGTAAAATAAACACGCCATAAAAAACCCAAAGAGTCAGAGATAAAGTAACGAGATAAGCTAACCCTAAGAAATCTCATGGCCTGACAGAGTCAGGGTTAGAGGTTGTGGTTTAACGTCGCTGACCTTAAGATTTCCTTTCCGTAGAAAGGCTTTTTTTTCATAAATAATGTCTCAAGCAAAATGGTCTGTTCACCCCCTCTGCTGCTATTTAAATTTAGGATTTAATTCAATTTAAACTACAGTGTATATAACACACAAATAAATTCCAAATTCTACTGAAAAGAAAATAAAGTCAATGAGATGTAATGAAATCAAATTCTGTTGTGGATACTGCTTTTTTAGACTCTTAAATTAACTATCTTGCTCTTGTATACTGAATTATAGTATGTTTTAGATTATTGATTACCCAGAACTTGGAATTGATTATCAGTTGTAAGTTTTTGTAAACTTACTGGACTTTGTAAGGTTAAAATGATTTTAGCTTTACTGGTCATAAACCTGGAGATGTTATGAGATGGCCTTTTGTTCATTGTTGGTCCATCTGTTTTTTCAAAGTTTGTTCTCACTACTTCTCCTAAATGGCTTGGAAGATTACATTGAAACTTTACACACACATGCATCTAATTTGCCCAACAGGAAAATTGTGCCAATTGGACATCCAGTATAGTCACAACAGCTGCCATTTTGAAAATCTTGTTAGCGGTACTCCTCCAGAGTGGATGGTCATATGAACATGGGAGTTGCACTATGGTCCTGCTTTATAGTTTCACAGTTTGCATATAGTTTAATTTTTTATGGAAAAGGATTTTTCAGGTTTTCCTCACTGGTTATCCTAATTATATAAAACAGATCTTGTATATGTTGGTCATTGTTAAAATAACTTTTAATTCTCTTTATTTTGGTGTATGATTAATTGGTATAATTTGGGTAATAGAGTGTACAGTTTTGCCTTCATATATGCACCTCAGAAAAGACTGCAGGCTCTGCTTGGTCATTTTCACTTTCTGAACTTTAAAGGTAAATTAAAAAAAGATGAACCAGCCTGATAACTTGTTAAAATTTTTATGTATTTTATAATTCATTCATAGCACATTCAAAAGCTGGTATTGTTTAATCTGGCAATTTTTTATGTTTTAATAACTGCTAAAATTAGTGTACTTTGGGCAAGTTTAGGCTCATTTTTTGAGCACATGAAAGCAGCCATTTTATTAGCTGTCTGCTTAGATAGTGCATAGTTCTGATAATTATCATATTTAAAGATATTACAGTCATAGTACATGAAAGTAGTATAATGATCAGTGGCGTACTAAATGGGGTGCGAAGGGGGTGGTCTGCCCCGGGTGACAGCCAGAAAGTGGGGGGGGGCCATCTGGAGAGTTGAAGTACCAGTACAAGTTTTCAAACCAAATGAAAAATTTGCCAAAGTAAAAGTTATTTCCAATTTGCTTATGACAGCACTGTACTATTACAAAATCTACTTGCAAACATAATATATTTTTCTGTGTGTTCACATTTTAAAATTATTTGTGGGGGTGCCAAAGGAAGGATCTGCCCCAGGTACCAAATACTTTAGGTGCACCCCTGATAATGGTACACCAACATTCTCTCCATTGTGCATATTGGACCTTCTCTCAGAAGTACATAATAATTGTAGAGTGCTATCTGAAAGACTTTTAATGATGTCTAATTGGTCAGATATGAAAATAGTGCTGATCTGATGCCATGGCAGCCATTTTGAAAATGTTATTTTTGCTACTCCTTCTGAAAGGGAAGTCATATTGGCATGAGTTTTCACCAGAAGCCTTTTTATGATGTATAGTTGGTCTAGAATTAAATGGACATCCAATATGGTCACCACAGTGGCCATCTTGAAAATGTTGTTATCAATACTCCATATGAATGGATGGTTATTTCAGCAGGGTTTTCATGAAAAGACTTCATTATGAAGTATAGTTGGTCCTAAATGGAAATGGTATCAGTCTGACATCCAATATGGACAACACAGCTGTGATCTTGAAAATTTTGCATTGCTGCTCCTGGTTGGAAATTGAAATCAGTTTGGGCTTTTCTCCAGAACACTTTTAACAGTGTTTAGTTGGTCTTGAATAAAAATTGTGCTGATCTGATGTCCAATATGATTACCATGGCAGCCATGTTAAAAATCTTGTTCCTACTCCTCTTTGATAGATATCAACATTAGGTTTTCACCAGATGACTTCTTATGATGTCTAGTTCATATTAAATGAAAATGGTGTTGATCTTAGTATGGCAACCATGGCCTTCATCTTGAATATCCTGTTAATACTCCTTCTAAGTTGAAAGTCATATCTACATGGAGTTTTCACCAGAAGACTACTTATCATGTGTAGCTGGTCAAAAAAGAAAATAGTGCTGATCTGATTTCAGATAAGGCTGTCACATTTTTAAAATCTTGTACGTCACTAATTCTCTGGAAAGAATGGTCATATCAACATGAGGTTTTCACCAAAAGTCTTTTGATTGTGTCTACTTTGTCCTAATGAAAATGGTGCCGATCTTATATTCAATATGACTGACTCGGTCACTTATTTGAAAATCTTATCACTCAGAATATCAAAGATGTCTTTTACACTTAATAGTTGGTTCCCCAGGGGTCCGAGTGGCCTAAAGCGCTCATCTTTACCAATCACTGTCATCTCACCTCTGTCCATGTTGGTTTGAGTCTTGGATTCAGCCAATGTGGGTATGTGAGAAAGCTGACAGTAGCTTCCTGTGGGTTGGTCGTTCTTAACAGGGTTTCCCAGGTTCTTCCTCCAGTCACACTGGTCACCATATATAGCTTATCTTGCGCTGAAAATAGCATAAAAACCCTGAATAAACAACAACAACAACAACAAAAACAACAACAACACTACACTTGGCAGTTAAAAAGAAGAAATGGTCTTATCTTGAATTCCTGGAAGTTCTTTTTAGGAAGTAGAACATCAATCCCTTATTTCTTCAGCCCAAAATTCCTCTGAATGACACAAAAAAAATTGTTTTCAATAAAAGCTTGTTGTTTAAGAGTCATAAACCAGTTTTCATTAGGATAAGGAGTAATTCATTTGCAACTAATATACTAATTATAACTGAATTTTGACCAATTTAAAACAATTAGAAATAATTATTTTTTTTAATTCTTCGAATTGTTATAAATTGCCTTTCTCAAATTATGAGTTTTTTAATTTACTGGAAAAAATTGTATCAAGATCTCGAAATAGCTTGAAAATCCAAACATATAGGAGGTCAATGTTTTTATGTGTCCCCTAGTAATGAATATACTACATTTTCTGGTCAGATCAAGACCAGCCAATCCTAACAATATTATTTGCAACCCTATGGAAATGACCCTCAAACTATGGATTTACAGAAAGGATGCCAAATATGCAAAAGTAGGATTGTCGCCATCAAAACCTGATATTGGCTTATGCAGGTTTGGTCTTCATCCAGGTTGTAGACTCAGTGGAACCTAGATAATTTTGCAGGGTGTACCTCAGACACATTAATCCAACCATGTTGAAATAAGCTGCCTGCATGATCAAGATTTTGCATAGTCTGGAAATATCCAGCAAATGAAAACATGAAGGTGAAGGGGAATTTCAGTTTTAAAATTGTTCAATTAATCATCACAGAAGCATACAAAACAGTGTTCTCATGTTTTTTCATTCTTGTGGAAAAGCGGGAAAGGTGACAGTTCCATTTGTTGGACGTAATGTCATGTTGATTTGACTATTCCTTATGGCAAGAGAGGTGATTGCCACTGACATATGAATTTGAAGAAAAAAAACCCATAAAGATTATGTCTTGCTGAGAGATCTGTAAAGAAATCATTGACCTTCATGGTGTTTGCAACTGTAGTTCTGAACCTGAATTGGAGAGCATTAAGTCCAAAGTGTATTATATAGACTTTTTTAGTTTTCCAAGTTGACAGTAGCTGTTCATGATGTGTTATTATGTCTTACTGAGGAGATCCTTGTAGGTTTAACAGGTTTGTTGATCAAATAATGATTAGGCTAACACTCCAAAACAATAATAATGATTAGGCTAACACACCAAACCAATAATAATGATTAGGCTAACACACCAAACCAATAATAATGATTAGGCTAACACACCAAACCAATAATAATGATTAGGCTAACACACCAAACCAATAATAATGATTAGGCTGCACAAACCGAACCAATTTCATGGTCATCCATAATGAAAATAGCTTTAATCAAATCATTTTAAAATTAATATTTAAATACCTGAACATAATAAATAGGGAATGAGTATCAGGTTTGTGCTGTGTTTGCTAAAGAAATTATGGTATCATTCTTAGTGAACTGGTTTCATTTGTGCAGAACCATCTGCATACTGGGTATAGCATTAGTCTACTTTTGCAGAATCTGACATGAGGACCAGACCTCAGTAAGGCTGCTTATACAACTTGTCTAATAATGAGTAGTTTTGTTTGAAGTAAATGTTATTTGCAACTGCTTAGGTGGCCTAGTGGTTAGAGCATATGCCTCAGATGCGGGAGGTTGTGGGTTCGAACCCCAGCCGAGTCATACCAGAAACTTATAAAAATCATAATAACATCTGCCTCGCTAGGTGCGCAGCATTAAGAGGTTAGTGTTAGGACTGGTCGGTCTGGTGTCAGGATAATGTGACTCGGTGGGACATTATGCTACATGATTGTAGCATGATGCCCTAGTGCTAGACATCACTAAAACCTGCCACACTGCAGACATCATGGTGATATGACTGAAAAATTGTTAAAGCTACATTACAAATCCAAATCACACACTGACACAAGTGTTATTTGTCAAATAATGATGACAAAGTGCTGATCAAATCACATAGTCCCGTGTCCCAGTAAATTCAGTTTTAAAGTCAGACAAGTAGACTTTCCCAAGATACTAGTCCAGGACAAGTAGTTTTCCTTATAGAACTAGTGCAAATGTTCATGCTTTAATCCTTTTTCAATTTTATCTGGGCATACTGAATGCTTAAGTCTTTCAGTCTTCATTTATTCATTCGCATCCTGTGATATATCACACCTACCATAAGTGGTCATTTATAACTGTTATATGTGCATGTTTGCTAAGTATCCAGTTACAGCTTGACTGTATATTGGGCTAAGCAAATTACCAGTGAATCAAAACTCTTCCAACAAAACAAAATCTGTATGGTTAGTTAGCAGTGTATTAAATGGTCTCATTTTATTATGTTTACTCAACCCGAGTATGAGTAGATTGCTTATTGATCACAGTCAAGCAAGTCAGTGAAATTAAATTAATGAAAGGCACTTTACTAACATTAATTTTCATTTCCTTAAGAAAGGTACTTAGCTCCCATTTTCTTTCGGTGATATAACAAGCAATGTATTAAAAGTGCCATTAAAAGCAAGAAAACAAACCTTTATGAACTGATTAAATGGCAGTAGCATTGTTGGAATTGAATGGAAACAATTTTGCTAATTAAGGAGCTGTCTGTGGTTATATTTAAATAACAGAATGTACATTATGATCACTTACAAAGTAATTGTCGAGCAATCTGATCTTTACTATGTTAATAAAAGGAGTTTCCTAAACTATTTTTGCAAGGAAGTTAGTAAGGTAGATTCAGAGAAGAAAATTCACGTGAAAGTCGAGATATAAAATGTATGGCTGCCACTAATTCTGAGCTAACTATTTCTCTGAAGAGATTTAAGCCATATTCTGTGGCAGCAAAACTGTCAAATATGATCAAAACAAAAAAACAAAACTAAGACACAGAAATTTTCATAATTACACATTGCTTGAATCCACTGGCTCGGAAGGAAAGATGTTTACAGCTAATGCAAGCAATCTCACAGATACAGCTATTGTTATTCTTGGCTCAGGTGGCAGATATGTACATGGATATTCATTCAAATCTGGCTTGTAAAACAAATATGACTAATGTAGTCAAATGCATAATATCAGCCTGTGTTTTGATAAAATCACACCTTTGAAAAAATAAATACGTTGTACATGTATTTCTTTTGTTATTTCAGTGGATTAAAGTGCATACATCTATCAAATCTAGGCAGTGATTTCAAGTTTGGGACAAGTGCAAAGGTGTTCGGGATAAATTAATTGTCTGAAACTACTTGTCCTGGGCAAGTGGATGAAAAAAAAATCAATCATCCACGCTGACACACTGTTTTTGTGATTAATAATGTACCACAATCTGAATACAAATATATATTTGTTTTATAAGTACCATCAGACTTTGGCATTGTAGACTGTCCTGTACACCATGCTGTTGCCTTCTTGGACTCTTTCCTGGTCTTGATGAAGACATATTTGATACACAAAACCTGTGCTATTATCTTTAAAATATTATATAATGTCACAAGTTTGTCATATAACAAAATAAGAATCCAGAAGATTTGCAACAAATATTCATATTTGTTAAAAAAGATCTCTGGTTTGAGAAATATAGAAATACAGAAGTTGATCCAGGATAAATACAATTATTCTTCCAAATAAATGTGTTTTAGCTAAACTCATTACAGTAAATATGGCAAACAAGTTCCATAGAGATGACTTTTAATACTTTTTATGTTACCATAGAATCAAAAGTGTAGCATTTAGTATATAAATTGAAAGTGTTTCAGCATAGGGTACTAGCACGAGTAATGAGAGGACTGGACAGTGTGTATACTTGGTAGGAGTCCTTTCCTTAGGCAGGGGACTACAGTGATATGTCATCTGTAGCTTTCAACATTATTTACAGAAGTCATAGTGGAAGGTATATAAAACTGAACAAGAGATGCAGAGGATTCTATTTTTGAGTTATCTAATCATTAACAATATTATTTACTTTTATATTGTGGCTGATGTGAGCAATGAAGGCATATTATTGCAAACATTGAAAGATGCTAATGAGATATTAAAAGAAAATTGTACATACAATATTGTAATAATGCCAAACAGTAATCTATAAGTATTTACAGCTGAAGCATATTACAGTATACTTGCAAAACAACAAATGAAAATAAAAGAAAAGAAAGAAAACATGCTGAAGAAAAGAAAGAAAAAAAAAGCAAAGATGTTGGCATTGGTTATGGTGGTGGTGGTAGATATAGGACTTTGTGGTATTGGTATATATTATTAATAACAATATTTTTGCAGTTTAGAGTGAAATCATAAGTAGTGATCAAGCAAAAATCTTGTTTGTAATTCAGTAGTTAATAACCAATTTGAAGATCTCCTTTTTGATTATTAACTGATTGCAAGGTGTTACCCATTAATAACAAAGTTATGTCTATAGTATTTGACAATATTCTTATTGTTTAGTTTTTGAGGGTAACAAGTTTTGTACTGTTTAAGAGAAAATGCTTTGCGCATTCTGGCTAATACATGAACATTTGTTGAATTAAAGAAGTATAGTTGGTGTAAAATGTTACTGAAAACAGTAATGTGATGTTTTCACAGATTTAAAATAGAAGAGTTTGTGATCCCTAATGGTATTCTAAAATATACCGTGAATGAAAAGACTCCTTTTTTCTTGAGCCCAGGTAGTAGGAAGTGAGACATAGCAGTCACTTTTCCAGCAATGGTGGTGGCAGCATCAATAGTTTATTATGGTTTTGATCATGGTTTTTCATTTGCATGTATATACTAAGCCCCTTGATAGATTCTCATGATATTTGGCATGAATCATTGTGAAGCCAGGACAATTAATTCTGTGACAGGCTTGCTTGCCCCTTTTACCTTTGGGTCAAGGTCATAGTCATGAAATATTTGCATTAAGGCTTAGCTAAAGCTTTTTTTTACTCACTTATATTTCATACATCTCTTTGCCCTGATGGATTTTCTTCACATTTGGAATGAATCACTGTGAAGCTAAGACAATTAGTTTATTTGTCCCTTTAACCTTGGATTAAGGTCATGGTCATAGACAATTTGTTTGTTTGCCCCTTTAACCTTTGGATTAAGGTCATAGTCATAGAAAATGTGCATTAGGGTTTTGGTTTAAAGTTTTTTCATTTGCCTATACTGTATTTCCAAAACCATTTGATATATTTTGTTTGTGTTTGGAATAAAGCTAAGACAATTCATACTGCAGCATGTTTGCTTTTGACTTTGACCTTTGAGTTAAGGTACATTTCCTAATTCTCTAAATGAATTTTGTTCATACTTATGATGGATCATTATGAGGCTAAGACAGTTCACTCTGCAACATGATGGATTGCAATGTTGATGTTGTTGTCAAGGCCATTGATTAGTGTTTCATCTGCCTTCAATCAAAGCTGCTTTGACCTTCATATTGTAGCAACAGATATCAAAATTGTATTCACTTACCCTCATGGCAGTTTGTAAACCCATACAAATTTTAGAAAAAAAAGACATCAAGGATAGAAAACATGCACGAAACTTAGTCTTTTCATTGATAATTTTTTTCTAACCTTATTATTATTGGCAGGGAGGCTCTAGCACTGTCATCTTGTTTATGTTTCATACCAAACAAGAATTTCATTACTTACATGGCCACCATATTTGCATGGATGAGTCTATTTTTTCAAACAACAGGATTGATGTGGTTCATCATCTTTGATAAGCTCCAAATAATTCTATAAATTGTAACTTTGGGATTTCATCCATTGGAACCCATGTATATGAGAGTTACATGTATGCTGCTTGCCTTTTGATAGAGATGTTATAACTTGCCATTGCAAATATTGGATGCAGATGACACAGATTTTAACCATGTACATGTATCAATGAAAATAATCTTCTGCAGGGACCAGAAAAGGACAGTGAACAGGATTGTTGTTTTTCCTAAAACTTCCATTTGGTTTGAAACACAAACAATATGAAAGTGTTAGGACCTTCTGGTGACAAAATTAATGAATGAAGTTTTGTGTATGTTTTATATCCTTGATGCTTTTCATTATTAAAATTACAGTGGGGGGAAGAGTACCCAATGCCAGGGTGATAAAAACACTGACATCATAGGTGAATGGGAAATTTTGAACATGAGTATGGCACATTATATTCATGCTCCATGTTTAAATAGTCCTCCATGTAAGCACTAGTAGTGTATGATTATTGACCAATGAGTCTTAATGACCTGGACATTTGGTCAAGGGGTTTTAAAATAAACTTGCTGTGCAGAAACTTTTATTGGACATTTGGTCAAGGGAGTCTTAAAATAAACTTGCTGTGCAGAAACATTTTTCTTCTTTCAGTGAAAGTGATCTTGACCTTTGAATTTTGACTCCAAAATCAATATACTGCTGTCTTACACAATGTGTAAGCCATCCACAAATTCTAGTGAAGGTACATGGTTAAAACTAAAACTATTATGTGGAAACCATTTTTATTCTTTCAGTCATGGTGTCATTAACCTTTTACTTGTTTTTACGCCCAAATCGGTATTCCTTTTCCTTTCCCCAAGTGCAAATTGTCCATAAAGTTTGGCCCAGGTACGTTATGTAGAAAACTTACGTTATTTTGCAGAAACCATTTTTATTCATTCAGTCACTGTGGCTTTGACCTTTGACCTTTTCACCCCATAAATCAATTGGGTTTTTTCTTTCATCAGAAGAAACTTAACTGTAAAGTTGGTCAGAGGTAGGTGCTATAGGACTAAGGTTATCATAGAGAAATGGAAAAGTTAATGGACAGACCAACGGATGGATGGACAGATAGTAGACAGACAGATGGATGGATGGACAGATAGTAGACAGACAGGGTTGTGGCTTAGTACACGGGTTCTACAACACAAGAGAATATATTAAGTTTGAAATTTGATTTTCATTTGTTTTTTCTAGAAAAATATGTGTCTACTTCCTGATGATTTGAAACAGTTCTATCTGACTACTGATGGCTTGCAATTGACATGGTGCTCAAACATAGAAAGTAAGTGTATTGGAGAGATTTCGAATAATAAAAAGATGTGAATTTGTGTTTTCATTTCTTAGGAACAAATAGGTAACATAAGTACATGTCTGTAATACGTACCCTGAGGCAATCATACGGAGGGGTGGGAAACTCCCTACCTAGCCCACCAAATATCACCCTTGCCCTATTGATCTTATTGATCTACCCTATTGATGATTGGCAAATGAAGCTCCAGTGCACTGTAAGATCATAAGATTGATTTGCTGAGTTGACCAGATAAGCTCATTCATGGTACTCATTTTGCAAACTGCACTGCTCCTAAACAAAATTCATCATTACATAGAAATAAAGGTATATTTATTTTGGTAAAAGATGTGGGAATTATTTGTTGGAACATTTAAGCAACATGTTGGAGAGAATGAGAGGTAAAAGCTGAATTCATGTTCCCTTTCATAGGAATGAAAAACATTACTAGTTTCTGCTAAGTACATCTCTACCAATGTTAAGACTGTATGGTCTTTAACTAATTATCAGAAAAGAGCAAAAACCAACAAGTTTTTTTGCAAAATTCAAAGTATAATTTATTTCCCTAAAATACAAAGGGAGAAATTAAAAATAACTTACAGTATGGTGAATGAAATCCTAAATAGTCCTAAAATTCTATCACAAGTCAAATTCTATTGATTATTTCAAATGAGTTCCAGTGGTATTCCGAATGAAGTTCAAGCTATTGTACTGATGCGTCAATAGTCTTAATAAATCACAATGATATAATCCAAAATGTCTTTAAATGAATTTACAGTAATCCCCAAACAGCTACAAAATCCTTATGTCTGAACACTTATTAATTCCAATGAATAATTAAAAAATATAAATTTAAAATTCTTGTGTTTGGAAAAATATGAATACAAGTTCCAGTAATATGGATTTCAGTTTTAAGAAGCAGAACACCAGTCACATGATAGTGTAAATGTTATATCAAACATGTTAGATGTTAAACCAAAATATCAGAAACTATGAATTTGTTGTAGTCAGTTTACTTGATGACAAACACTGTCCCCCTTCTCATATTGTTTCAGTTTTTGTTCTAGTGGTTTTATGATAAAATACTGTATTTATAGGATGATAAACTCATGCCTCATAATAAGCCCATGCTTGATGACAAGCTTATTGATAAGCCCATTATTGATGATAAGACCATGCTTAGTGATTAGTCTATGCTTGATGATAAGACCATGCTTGGTGATAAAGAGCCCACATTAGATTATTATTCCATGCTTGATGATAAGCTCATGCCTGATGATAAGCCCATGCCTGATCATAAGCCCATACTCAATTATAAGCCCATTCTTAACGATAAGCCCATGCCTGATGATAAGCCCATACTTGATTATAAGCCCATACTTGATTATAAGCCCATGCTTTGATGATAAGCCCATGTCTGATGATAAAGACATGCCTGATGATAAGCCCATGCCTGATGATAAAGACATGCCTGATGATAAGCCCATGTCTGATTATAAGCCCATGCTTGATGATAAGCCCATACTTTATGATAAGCTCATACTTTGATGATAAGCCCATGCCTGATGATAAGCCCATGCTTGATTATAAGCCCATGCTTTGATGATACGCCCATGCCTGATGATAAAGACATGCCTGATGATAGGCCCATGCCTGATGATAAAGACATGCCTGATGATAAGCCCCTGTCTGATTATAAGCCCATGCTTGATGATAAGCCCATACTTTATGATAAGCACATACTTTGATGATAAGCCCATGCCTGATGATAAGCCCATGCTTGATTATAAGCCCATGCATTGATGATAAGCCCATGCCTGATGATCAGCCCACACTTGATTATAAGCCCCTGCTCTGATGTTAAGCCCATACTTGATAATAATCCCATGCTTTGATGATAAGCCTGTGCTTTGATGATAAGCCCATCCTTGATGATAAACCCGTGCCTGATGATAAGCCCAACATTGATGATAAGCCCATGCTTTGATGATAGGCCCATCCCTGATGATAAAGGCATGCCAGATAATAAACCCATTCCTGATGATAAGCCCATGCTTGATCATAAGCCCATGCTTGATTGTAAGCCCATGCTTTGATGATAAGCCCATTCCTGATGATAAGCCCATGCTTGATCATAAGTCCATGCTTGATTATAAGCCCATGCTTTCATGATAAGCCCATCCTTGATGATAAGCCTATGCTTGATCATAAGCCAATTCCTGATCATAAGCCCATGCCTGATGATAAGATCATATTTTATGATAAGCCCATGCTTTGATGATAAGCCGATTCCTGATGATAAGCCCATGCTTGATTATAAGCCCATGCCTGATGATAAGCCCATTCCTGGTGATAAGCCCCTACCTGATGATAAACTCATGCCTGATGATAAGCCCATACTTGATGATGAGCCCATGCTTGATGATAAGCCCATGTTTTGATGATCAGCCCATTCCTGATGATAAGCCCATGCCTGATCATAAAGGCATGCCTGATGATAAGCCCATACTTTATGATAAGCCCATGCTTTGATGATAAGCCTGTGCTTTGATGATCAGCCCATCCTTGATGATAAGCCCATGTCTGATGATAAACCCATGCCTGATGATAAAGGCATGCCAGATGATAAGCCCATTCCTGATGATAAGCCCATTCCTGATGAGAAGCCCATGCTTGATCATAAGCCCATAATTGATTATAAGCCCATGCTTTGATGATAAGCCCATCCTTGACGATAAGCCCATGCCTGATGAGAAGCCCATTCCTGCTGATAAGGCCATGCCTGATGATAAGTCCATTACTGGTGATAAGCCCTTGCCTGATGATAAGCCCATGCCTGATGATAAGACCATACTTGATGATAAGCCCATACTTGATCATAAGCCCATTCTTTAATGATAAGCCCATTCCTGATGACAAGACCGTGTCTGATGATAAGCCCATGCTTGATCATAAGCCCATGCTTGATTATAAGCCCATACTTTGATGATAAGCCCATTCCTGATCATAAGCCCATGCTTGATTATAAGCCCATGCTTGATTATAAGCCCATGCTTTCATGATAAGCCCATTCTTGATGATAAGCCCATGCCTGATGATAAGCCCATTCCTGATGATAAGTCCATGCCTGATGATAAGCCCATATTTTATGATAAGCCCATGCTTTGATGATAAGCCCATTCCTGATGATGAGCCCATTCCTGATGACAAGTGCATTCCTGATGATAAGCCCATGCCTGATTACAAGCGCATGCCTGATGATAAGCCCATTCCTGGTGATAAGCCCATGCCTGATGATAAGCCCATGTCTGATGATAAGCCCATACTTGATGATAAGCCCATGCTTGATCATAAGCCGATGCTTTGATGATAAGCCCATTCCTGATGATAAACCCATGCCTGATGATAAAGGCATGCCTGATGATAAGCCCATGCTTTGATGATAAGCCCATACCTCATGATAAGCCAATGTTTGATCATGAGCCCATGATTGATTATAAGCCCATGCTTTGATGATAAGCCCATCCTTGATGATAAGCCCATGCCTGATGAGAAGCCCATGCCTCATGATAAGGCCATACTTGATTATAAGCCCATGCCTGATGACAAGCCCATTCCTGATGATAAGCCCGTGCCTGATGACAAGCCCATTCCTGATGATAAGCCCGTGCCTGATGATAAGCCCATGCCTGATGATAAAGGCATGCCTGATGATAAGCCCATACTTTATAAGCCCATACTTTGATGATAAGCCCATGCCTGATGATAAGCCTGTGCTTGATAATAAGCCCATGCTTTGATCATAAGCGCATGCCTGATGATAAAGGCATGCCTGATGATAAGCCCATCCTTGATGATGAGCCCATTCCTGATGATAAGCCGATGCTTGATTATAAGCCCATGCCTGTTGACAACCCATTCCTGGTGATAAGCCCCTGCCTGATGATAAGCCCATGCCTGATGATAAGCCCATACTTGATTATAAGCCCATGCTTGATCATAAGCCCTTGCTTTAATGATAAGCCCATTCCTGATGATAATCCCGTGCCTGATGATAAGCCCATGCCTGGTGATAAAGGCATGCCTGATGATAAGCCCATACTTTATGATAAGCCCATACTTTGATGATAAACCCATGCCTAATGATAAAGACATGCCTGATGATAAGCCCATGCTTGATTACAAGCCCATGCTTTGATGATAAGCCCATGCCTGATGATAAAGACATTCCTGATGATAAGCCCACACTTTATGATAAGCCCATGCTTTGATTATAAGCCCATTCCTGATGATAAGCCCATGACTGATGATAAGCCCATACTTGATGATAAGCCCATGCTTGATCATAAGCCCATGCTTTGATGATAAGCCCATTCCAGATGATAAGCCCATGCCTGATGATAAAGGCATGCTTGATGATAAGCCCATACTTTATGATAAGCCCATGCTTTGATGATAAGCTCATGCTTTGATGATAAGCCTGTGCTTTGATGATAAGCCTGTGCTTTGATGATAAGCCCATTCCTGATGATAAGCCCATGCCTGATGATAAAGGCATGCCTGATGATAAGCCCAAACTTTATGATAAGCCCATGCTTTGATGATGTGCCCATCCTTGATGATAAGCCCATGGCTGATGATAAACCCATGCCTGATCATAAAGGCATGCCTGATGATAACCCCATTCCTGATGATAAGCCCATGCTTTGATGATAAACCCATTCCTGATGATCAGCCCATGCTTGATCATAAGCCCATGATTGATTATAAGCCCATGCTTTGATGATAAGCCCGTCGTTGATGATATGCCCATGCCTTATGAGAAGCCCATTCCTGATGATAAGGCCATGCCAGATGATAAGCCCATACTTTATGATAAGCCCATGCTTTGATGATAAGCCCATTCCAGATGATAAGCCCATGCCTGATGATAAAGGCATACCTGATGATAAGCCCATACTTTATGATAAGCCCATACTTTATGATAAGCCCATGCTTTGATGATCTGCCCATCCTTGATGATAAGCCCATGGCTGATGATAAACCCATGCCTGATCATAAAGGCATGCCTGATGATAACCCCATTCCTGATGATAAGCCCATGCTTTGATGATAAACCCATTCCTGATGATCAGCCCATGCTTGATCATAAGCCCATGATTGATTATAAGCCCATGCTTTGATGACAAGCCCGTCGTTGATGATATCCCCATGCCTTATGAGAAGCCCATTCCTGATGATAAGGCCATGCCAGATGATAAGCCCATACTTTATGATAAGCCCATGCTTTGATGATAAGCCCATGCCTGATGATAAGCCCATACTTGATTATAAGCCCATGCCTGATGACAAGCCCATTCGTGATGATAAGCCCATGCCTGATGATAAGCCCATGCCTAATGATAAGCCCATACTTTATAAGCCCATAATTTGATGATAAGCCCATGCCTGATGATAAGCCTGTGCTTGATTATAAGCCCATGCTTTGATCATAAGCGCATGCCTGATGATAAAGGCATGCCTGATGATAAGCCCATGCTTGATTATAAGCCCAAGCTTTGATGATAAGCCCATGCCTGATGATAAGCCCACACTTGATTATAAGCCCATGCCTGATGATAAGCCCATGCTTTGATGATAAGTCCGTGCTTTGATGATAAGCCCATCCTTGATGATAAGCCCATACCTGATGATAAGACCATTCCTGATGATAAGCCCATTCCTAATGATAAGCCCATGCTTGATTATAAGCCCATGCCTGATGATAAGCCCATTCTTGGTGATAAGATCCTGCCTGATGATAAGCCCATGTCTGATGATAGCCCATACTTGATGATAAGCCCATGCTTTGATGATAAGCCCATTCCTGATGATAAGCCCATGCCTGATGATAAGTCCATTCCTGGTGATAAGCCCATCCTTGATGATAAGCCCATTCTTGGTGATAAGCCCCTGCCTGATGATAAGCCCATGTCTGATGATAAGCCCATCCTTGATGATAAGCCCATGCTTGATCATAAGCCCATGCTTTGATGAGAAACTCATTCCTGATGATGAGCCCATGCCTGATGATAAAGGCATGCCTGATGATAAGCCCATACTTTATGATAAGCCCATGCTTTGATGATAAGCCCATGCTTTGATGATAAGCCTTTGCTTTGATGATCAGCCCATTCTTGATGAGAAGCCCATGCCTGATGATAAACCCATGCCTGATGATGAAGGCATGCCTGATCATAAGCTCATTCCTGATGATAAGCCCATGCTTTGATTATAAGCCCATCGTTGATGATAAGTCCATGTCTGATGAGAAGCACAGTCCTGATCATAAGCCCATGCCTGATGATAAGCCCATACTTTATGATAAGCACATGGTTTGATGATAAGCCCATTCCTGATGATAAGCCCGTACTTGATTATAAGCCCATGCCTGATGATAAGTCCATTCCTGGTGATAAGCCCATGCCTGATGATAAGCTCATACTTGATGATAGGACCATGCTTGATCATAAGCCCATGCTTTAATGATAAGCCCATTCCTGATGAGATAAGCCCGTGCCTGATGATAAACTCATACCTGATGATAAAGGTATGCCTGATGATAAGTCCATAGTTTATGATAAGCCCATACTTTGATGATAAACCGGTGCCTGATGATAAGCCTATGCTTGATTATAAGCCCATGCTTTGATGATAAGCCCATACTTGATGATAAGTCCATGTCTGATGAGAAGCCCTGTCCTGATGATAAGCCCATGCCTGATGATAAGCCCATACCTTATGACAAGCACATGCTTTGATGATAAGACCATTCCTGATGATAAGCCCATACTTGATTATAAGCCCGTGCCTGATGATAAGTCCATTCCTGGTGATATGCCCATGCCTGATGATAAGCCCATGCCTGATGATAAGCTCATACTTGATGATAAGACCATGCTTGATCATAAGCCCATGCTTTAATGATAAGCCCATTCCTGATGAGATAAGCCCATGCCTGATCATAAGCCCATACCTGATGATAAAAGTATGCCTGATCATAAGCCCATACTTTATGATAAGCCCATACTTTGATGATAAGCCGGTGCCTGATGATAAGCCCATGCTTTATGATAAGCCCATGCTTTGATGATAAGCCCATTACTGATGTAAAGCCCATGCCTGATGATAAGCCCATACTTGATTATAAGCCCATGCCTGATGATAAGTCCATTCCTGGTGATAAGCCCATCCTTGATGATAAGTTCATTCCTGGTGATAAGCCCCTGCCTGATAAGCGCATGTCTGATGATAAGCCCAAACTTGATGATAAGCCCATGCTTGATCATAAGCCCATGCTTTGATGATAAGCCCATGCCTGATGATAAAGGCATGCCTGATGATAAGCCCATACTTTATGATAAGCCCATGCTTTGATGATAAGCCTGTGCTTTGATGATAAGCCCATTCCTGATGATAAGCCCATGCCTGATGATAAAGGCATGCCTGATGATAAGCCCATACTTTATGGTAATCCCATGCTTTGATGATAAGCCTGTGCTTTGAAGATAAGCCCATCCTTGATGATAAGCCCATGCCTGATGATAAGCCCATGCCTGATGATAAAGGCATGGCTGATGATAAGCCCATGATTGATTATAAGCCCATGCTTTGATGATAAGCCCATCCTTGATGATAAGCCCATGCCTGATGAGAACCCCATTGCTGATGATAAGCCCATGCCTGATGATAAGCCCATACTTTATGATAAGCCCATTCCTGATGATAAGTGTATTCCTGGTGATGAGCCTTTGCTTGATGATAAGCCCATGCGTGATGATAAGCCCATGCCTGATGATAAGCCCATACTTGATGATAAGCCCACGCTTGATCATAAGCCCATGCTTTGATGATAAGCCCATTCTTGATGATAAGCCCGTGCCTGATGATAAGCCCATGCCTGATGATAGAGGCATGCCTGATGATAAGCCCATACTTTATGATAAGCCCATACTTTGATGATAAGCCCATGCCTGATGATATGCCTATGCTTGATTATAAGCCCATGCTTTGATGATAAGCCCATGCCTGATGATAAGGGCATGCCTGATAATAAGCCCGTGCTTGATTATATGCCCATGCTTTGATGATAAGCCCATGCCTGATGATAAAGGCATGCCTGATGATAAGCCCACACTTGATTTTAAGACCATGCTTTGATGATAAGCCCATTCTTTGATGATAAGCCCGTGCTTTGATGATAAGCCCATCCTTGATGATAAGCCCTTGCCTGATGATAAGCCCATGTCTGATCATAAGCCCATCCTTGATGATAAGCCCATGCCTGATGATAAGCCCATCCTTGATGATAAGCCCATGGTTTGCTTGTAAGTCCATGACTGATGGTAAAGGCATGCCTGATGATAAGCCCATTCCTGATGATAAGCCCATGCCTGATCCTAAGCCCATGATTGATTAGAAGCCCATGCTTTGATGATAAACCCATCCTTGATGATAAACCCATGCCTGATGAGAACCCCATGCCTGATGATAAGTACATGCCTGATGATAAGCCCATACTTTATGATAAGCCCATGCTTTGATGATAAGCCCATTCCTGATGAGAAGCCCATGCCTGATAAGCCCATGCTTGATTATAAGTCCATGCCTGATGATAAGTCCATTCCTGGTGATAAGCCCTTGCCTGATGATAAGTCAATGCCTGATGATAAGCCCATACTTGATGATAAGCCCATGCTTGATGATAAGCCCATGCTTTGATGATAAGCCCATTCCTGATGATAAGCCCATGCCTGATGATAAGCCCATGCCTGATGATAAAGACATGCCTGATGATAAGCCCATACTTTATGATAAGCCCATACTTTGATGATAAGCCCATGCCTGATGATAAGCCTATGCTTGATTATTAGCCCATGCTTTGATGATAAGCCCATGCCTGATGATAAAGGCATGCCTGATGATAAGCCCACACTTGATTATAAGCCCAAACATTGATGATAAGCCCATGCCTGATGATGAAGGCATCCCTGATGATAAGCCCACACTTGATTATAAACCCATGCCTGATGATAAGCCCATGCTTTGATGATAATTCCTTGCTTTGATGATAAGCCCATCCTTGATGATAAGCCCATACCTGATGATAAGACCATTCCTGATGATAAGCCCATCCTTGATGATAAGCCCATTCCTAATGATAAGCCCATGCTTGATTATAAGCCCATGCCTGATGATATGCCCATTCTTGGTGATAAGACCCTGCCTGATGATAAGCCCATGTATGATGATAGCCCATACTTGATGATAAGCCCATGCCTTGATGATAAGCCCATTCCTGATGATAAGCCCATGCCTGATGATAAGTCCATTCCTGGTGATAAGCCCATTCTTGATGATAAGCCCATTCTTGGTGATAAGCCCCTGCCTGATGATAAGCCCATGTCTGATGATAAGCCCATACTTGATGATAAGCCCATGCTTGATCATAAGCCCATGCTTTGATGAGAAGTTCATTCCTGATGATAAGCCCATGCCTGATGATAAAGGCATGCCTGATGATAAGCCCATACTTTATGATAAGCCCATGGTTTGATGATAAGCCCATGCTTTGATGATAAGCCTTTGCTTTGATGATAAGCCCATCCTTGGTGAGAAGCCCATGCCTGATGATAAACCCATGCCTGATGATAAAGGCATGCCTGATCATAAGCTCATTCCTGATGATAAGCCCATGCTTTGATTATAAGCCCATCGTTGATGATAAGTCCATGTCTGATGAGATAAGCCCGTGCCTGATGATAAACCCATGCCTGATGATGAAGGTATGCCTGATGATAAGTCCATAGTTTATGATAAGCCCATACTTTGATGATAAACCGGTGCCTGATGATAAGCCTATGCTTGATTATAAGCCCATGCTTTGATGATAAGCCCATCCTTGATGATAAGTCCATGTCTGATGAGAAGCCCAGTCCTGATGATAAGCCCATGCCTGATGATAAGCCCATACTTTATGATAAGCACATGCTTTGATGATAAGCCCATTCCTGATGATAAGCCCATACTTGATTATAAGCCCATGCCTGATGATAAGCCCATCCTTGATGATAAGCCCATGGTTTGCTTGTAAGTCCATGACTGATGGTAAAGGCATGCCTGATGATAAGCCCATTCCTGATGATAAGCCCATGCCTGATCCTAAGCCCAAGATTGATTAGAAGCCCATGCTTTGATGATAAACCCATCCTTGATGATAAACCCATGCCTGATGAGAACCCCATGCCTGATGATAAGTACATGCCTGATGATAAGCCCATACTTTATGATAAGCCCATGCTTTGATGATAAGCCCATTCCTGATGATAAGCCTATGCCTGATAAGCCCATGCTTGATTATAAGTCCATTCCTGGTGATAAGCCCTTGCCTGATGATAAGCCCATGCCTGATGATAAGCCCATACTTGATGATAAGCCCATGCTTGATCATAAGCCCATGCTTTGATGATAAGCCCATTCCTGATGATAAGCCCATGCCTGATGATAAGCCCATGCCTGATGATAAAGACATGCCTGATGATAAGCCCATACTTTATGATAAGCCCATACTTTGATGATAAGCCCGTGCCTGATGATAAGCCTATGCTTGATTATTAGCCCATGCTTTGATGATAAGCCCATGCCTGATGATAAAGGCATGCCTGATGATAAGCCCACACTTGATTATAAGCCCATGCTTTGATGATAAGCCCGTGCTTTGATGATAAGCCCATCCTTGATGATAAGCCCATGCCTGATGATAAGCCCATCCTTGATCATAAGCCCATACTTTGATGATAAGCCCATGCCTGATGATAAAGGCATGCCTGATGATAAGCCCATTCCTGATGATAAGCCCATGCTTGATCATAAGCCCATGATTGATTATAAGCCCATGCTTTGATGATAAGCCCATCCTTGATGATAAGCCCATGCCTGATGATAAGGCCATGCTTTGATGATAAGCCCATACTTTGAAGATAAGCCCATGCCTGATGATAAGCTCATACTTGTTTATAAGCCCATGCTTTGATGATAAGAACATGGCTAATGATAAGCCTATGCTTGCTTGATGATAAGTTAATTCCCCATTTTTGCAAAATGTTAGCAGATGTTTACCAAGGATAGCTTAGTGTGAATATAAGCCTAGCCTTTTTTGAAACATTTATTACTCTGGTTCACTGGTCTTTTCATGTGAGAAATGCTGGATGTTTTTTGTTAGTGTATTCATGTATGTGAATAGTTTAAAGTTAAGTGTTTTAATTGTAATTAAATATAAGCATAAAATAAGTTTATCTTATTTTTCTTTTTTTGCAATTCTTTAATAAAAACAGTAATTAATGGGTACATAAGTTGTTTCCCATGTCATACTGGAAAAATAGACTGATTTACTAATATAGCAGCAGTTATAATTTTCTTATTATATGCTCATTTTTTTCTCAGTTAACTTTATATTGTCAGAATCGTGCAGTATTTTACAATATTGAACTTGCATGCTCAATTCATATTGCATTCACGTGAATAAAGGAACTACTTTCTATTGTAAACAAACAATTTGTTTCTGAATGAACTAAAGCAGATGTTTTGTGGACTGCCACAAACCAGCTGCTTTGGCACATTCCGCGTTAACTTTTTTGATACAGTGTTTCAGATTTAGGCTAACTGTAGATGCCAGACAGGGTCCTTACAAATAACATGCAAGTGACAAGGCATAAACTGTCTTCTTTAGCTGGTAATAAGAATGGCAAAAAATATACTTACAGTTTTTCATTCTGAATTTCCTCAAATGTACTTACTTAGTTCTGCAATCCGAATTACATGAGTCATGTCATGGGATCCGAAGCTTGATTACACATTTCGAAATTGTACTGTAATTTCAGGTATATTCCAAGTGCAATTGCATCCTCCTTACTTCACTCAAAATGAAATAAACATTAAATTCCATAGCATCTTTTCGATAATTGCAAATGAAAGACTTCATATTTTTTCCACATTATGATTTGAAATGTTCAATGACAGAAGAGAAACACACTTGCAGATGTCAACACACTTCTTCCCTCACTGCTTCAATTTAATGTATATTTCATGTAGAATTGGCACAGATGCTACTGACTGAAATCCGATGTACTTCATGTAGATAAATCCAGTCCATAATCACGAAATTTCATCGAATAAAAAAAATACCAAAATCTATTCCTTTCAGATCAAATGGAAAAGTTGTTGCAGCGCGCATTCATTCACAATATGACTCCAAATTTCAATTTTTAGTAGACCAAAACACCATTTTCTTGCAAAACTTATGTCTAGCGCGCGACCAAGTTCAGATTTATCTGGGCGGAGTTACGTGCGCATTAATAATGTTGTTGTGTAATGATGAATCTATGCTTGTGTATTTAGTTTGGAATATGGCATACATTCAGTTACTTCATTTCTTGTAGTGTATTTTTGTTTATATAATTAAGCCTTGGGTAGAATAAGAAAATGAGCATATCATAAAAAGGTTACTGTATTTGTATGGGAAAATATGAACTAGTTTTGTTGGATGGATATATTACACTCCCAAGATCATGCAGTATAGCCATCTGAAAAACTTGTTCATATTTTCCCGTACAAATGCAGTAACCTATAAGTGCAAATGTGTATTATGATAAACCATGTTTTCATATTACATGAATTATTTTCACAAACTGGTGTTACTTTTGAAAAATTTTCAAGTGATGTTACTGTTATTTTCAGATGGGGCCATTCCAGTGGGGAGGATATACATTAATTCAGTCAGCAACCTTTTGAGGATTGGGGGCAACTCAACTACCAGTTATGTCAACCCAAGTCTGCATGATCTTGACCCTGACTCTGATGGGGAGGAGGAAAGATCAGGTCTTATACCAATTTATATCTTAGTGTGATAAAGTAATAAGGTTTGCAAATAATGTTTTTGCACTGATAGACCAGAAGAGCCTGTGTCATGGCCTATTGTCCATGCATCATCTGGTCATTGACACGTGTTTGCTATAGTTACACATCATCTGGTCATCGGCACATGTTTGCTATAGCTACATATCATCAGGTCATTGGCACGTGTTTGCTATAGCTACTCATAAACTAGTTGGAGAATTGCACAAATCTCTAAACACAACTCCTTCCCAAAATCTAGTATTTCCAAGTGAAAATAATGCCCTTTCGATAACAATTAATGGCCACCATGATGGCTATGTTGAAAATCTTCTAGCGATTCCTCCTGAATTGATGGTCATATCAGCATGGGGTTTGTCACCAAAAGGCTTCTTATGGTGTCAGATTGGTCCTAAATGAAATGGTTCCAATTGGGTCTCCAATATGGCCAGCATTGTGGTCTTCTGGAAACCTGGTTATTGATACTGCTTCTTAATAGATAGTCATATCTACATTTTTTTTTTTTACTAAAAGACTTTCTTATGATGTTTACTTAGTGTTTACTTAGTCCTAAATGAAAATGGTACCCCTAAAACATCCAATATGGGCAACTGTTGTGGCCATCTTGAAAATATTATCCATATTGCTCCTGAATGAATGGTTGTATTGAAAAGGAGTTTTCACTAAAAGACAAATGAAAGTTGTGCCCCTTGGATATCAAATATGGCAATGGTGACCAGCTTGAAAATATTAACACTACTTTTCTTCAGTGGATGGTGGTATTAACATAGGGTTTTCACTGAAAGACTTCTTATTTCAACCTCCAGTTTCATGGCCATTGTGTGCCATCAATCTTAAATCTTTCTATCACTACTTCTCCAGAATTGATAGTCATAGTACAAGGGATTTTCAGTGAAACACTTCTTAAATGTCAGTGGTTCCCAACCTATTTTAGCTGCAACCCTGAAAAAAAAAAAAATTTCTGAGCCTCGTGACCCCATTTGCACATTTTGATAAGTATTGCAACTTTCAAAAAATAATCCTGGTGACCCTCCGGAATGTCCTCATGACCCTGATTTGGGTCATGACCTGGGTGATGGGAACCACTGTTATGTAATTGATTTAAACAGTATTTTTCCAGTAGTTATAATGGAAGGTACAGAAAATTGAACAAGAGGTATCAAGGATTGAGCAACAAACATGAGGTTATTTGGAGCTCTCTCCTCATTAACAAAAATATTGACTTTTATAATGTTGCTGATGTCAGTAATGATGGCATAATATTGCAAACATTGAAAGATGCCAATGAGGTATTAAAAGAAAATTGTACATACAATATTGCAATAATGGCAAACAGTAACTTATAAGTATTTACATCAGACACATGTTGCAGTATACTTGCAAAACAACAAATGAGAAAAAATGGAAAGACAATATACATATATATATATATATATATATATATATATATATATATATATACACACACACACACATATCAAAGATATAACAGCTTAGTTTGTCAAAGTAGTGATCAAGCAAATAGTTATAGTTATGTACATTTGGAATGCCTTTAAGATCTTGTTGACGTCAAGTGATTGCAAGTGGTTACCTATTAATAATGAGGTTATATCTATAATATGGGATAAAATTCCTATTATTTGATTTTTGACAGTGTCATATTTTGTACAGTCTAAGAGAAAGAGCTTTGCGGTTTGTGGCTCACTGCTCTATTGTTAAATGACAACCAAGTTGAAGTCTTGTCTGCACAATTTTGTGCTTGTTTTCTTGATAGCAGTAAATTCAGACCTTTTCTAGATCTATATTTAAGTATGATTTGAAAGTGTATAATGACTTCTAAATGAAAATGGTGCTGTTTATACCTACTGCCATGGTAGCCATATTGTAAATTTTGTTATAGCTACATTTCCTGAAGAGATTGTCCTATAAAGATGTGATAAGAAGGTTTTCAAGATGGCCACCACTGACTGTGGATGAACTAGATCATAAAAAGTTTCTTAGTGAAAACTAAGAAACTTTTTATGATCTAGTTCATCCACAGTCAGTGGAGGCCATCTTGAAAACCTTCTTATCACATTTCTTCTTGAAGAGATGGCCGTCAACGTTTTTTTTTATTCAAGCACATTTCACTGTATGTAGTTGGTTCTAAATGAAAATGATGCCAATATTGCTTCCTAAAATGTGAAAAATCTCAAAATAACTACTTCGCCTACTTGGATGGACCAATCATAGCTCAAAGAAGAAAATCTTGAGACACAGGCCCAGGGCTGGTGACTTTAAAGAAATTAAGGCTCTTACTCAAATTCCACCAGCCCGGACTACAATTAAATGCCTCTCTCCAGTTTGGGTGGTAACGCTTTATCAACACAATCAACTGTGCAGAATGCAAGCATGTGGTTATTTTTGTCTGTCAATCAATCTATTTCATGGCTAAAATCATGCTGAGAAGCATAAGCCAATTAACTAATCGAAATGTTCAGTTTAGCATGTTGGATATGTTAGATATAGGTTTGATATATATCGTACACACAGAAATTACGTATGTTGATAATGTTGTTTACCTATGTGCCAAGAATTAAATGTGCCCCCCCCCCCCATTTATTTTGCTGGTGTGTTTCACAAAGTAGAATTCCATCAACCAAAAATTCTAAAATTTATTTTAATTGTTTGCTTGCTTTGCTTCCTAAATTTCCTTCAAAAATTAATCATACCTGAACACTATTCTGACGACTGAAATAATCATGGTTTCCGATTTTTATATGTATATGGGGTAAAATCTGACTACAAAGAAACGTTGCTGTTCACAAACTTGTCAGTAATTTTCAATAGATAGATGAATGGTGATAACTTAATGGAAAAATTTAACTTTTATTTGTAAAGGTTTTATATTTGAGACAAATGAATTACATAATTTTGTGTTCATATGCTAAGCTCTTAAACACCAATGAAGTGAAATGTGATTGTTTCATTCCAACACAAGCAGACGGTCGACCTCAGATAACATTGAACCAATGCTGAATCACTGCCAACTGTAAGGAGGTTTAAAAAATATTACAAAACAGGGCTTGTAATTAGGATTTTTTAACTGATCCACAGGATCATTTAGTAACATTTTTACTAATTCTGTTTAACTTTCACTCATCCACACACTTTTATATTTTTCCATATACTCAGTGAACATCATCTCCTTTTCTGGATCAAATTTCAGCCTTTCATAAATTGTTTTCCCAGGATTTCTGACACACTCTTCTTGATCACATTTATGATTGAGCTTTTCATGGCATATATTTTCTGATCTTTCAATTGCAGCTGCTCACTGTATAAGAATTTCCACATGTTTTTGATACTTTTTTATTGCAATCTGAGGTTATGGTGAATGTTTATCAAGAACTTATCTAAAAACAAAACCTGTTTGTTGGTATACTTCTGCATTATTCTTCGAGTCAGCCGATACAACCTTTTCTTATTAGCCAAGTTTTAGCACTAGCTTTGTTCCGTAATATATTTTGTATCATCAGTATTGAAATAAGTGCACTGAGTCTGGGTACAAGGCTAGTTTGGCTTGCACAGTCACTGTTTGAGAATTGGCACCATTACTTACTAAATGCACAGAAGAACACATGGTCATTTCCACTGTGGGCATTTATCATGCTTCATCAAATACATTGTTTTACCACAGTAAACAGGTCCATTTACATCAACATCCAGAATATGACCACTTGTGAATCTGTGATAACTACAGGCAGAAATATGTACCAATCAAATGGATTTGTGATAGCTGAGGTTTTAGCGATCCATCTATAAATGAATTGATCTCAGACAAGTGGATTAGTGCTAATTTAGAGCCCAGATAAAGCATCAGTCACAGAATTTATAAAAAAAACTACATCCACTGGTCTCTCTGTGCTCTCATTAGTACATCTTGGCATCCTTCAGATGGTGGCTACTAATATCCCAGCCCTGATTGTTGATCTGTCCTAAACAAAAGGTCATCAAGCTCTAGTTGTTGATCTGTCCTAACAAAAGGTCATCAAGCCCTAATTGTTGATCTGTCCTAACAAAAGGTCATCAAGCCCTAATTGTTGATCTGTCCAACCAAAATGTCATTAAGCCATGATTCTTGGTCTGTCCATCCAAAATGTCATTAAGCCATGATTCTTGGTCTGTCCATCCAAAATGTCATTAAGCCATGATTCTTGGTCTGTCCATCCAAAATGTCATTATGCCATGATTCTTGGTCTGTCCATCCAAAATTCATTGGCATTTATAGCATTGGCATCAAGATCATTTTATTACATAATTTTAATGTAATAAAACTTGAGAAAAAATTAGTTCACTGGTTAAATTTATAAAAGTTGTGTTCTCATTACTGTTTACAATATTTCATGGGATTTATTCTGTTTGTTTTTTTTAAATCCCATATTTGTTGGTCCTTTGATTGATGGATATTTTCCTGATAGAAATAATATTTATGGCAAAGATGTTTTTATAGGGTATTCGAATTCATCTTCTATTGCAGTCATAAAGTCCATTACAAATTGTGTCTCATGAATAAATATGAATCCACACTGAATATTTTCATGAATAAATGTAATCCAGACTGAATATTTTCATAAATAAATGTAAATTCACACTGTATATTTTCATGATTTAAAACTTTTAATTTCTTTTAGTACCTTTGAATTCAATGTTATTAGTTTTATTATGACCATGGAAAACACCCATCCCACAAAAGCAAATGTGATCATGCAGCATCGTATCCAAATATGTCATTTTGTAGACATTGTCACAAGCACTCACCATCATTGGCATTAGATTATTCAAGTTTCAGTAGTATTGTTGAAGTAACAGTAATCATGCACAGCTGATTTGTTGTGTCTTGTTTACATGTACTGCAATATTTTATACAAATAATTTAAAAAAACTCTGAAGTACACAGATTTACAAATTTCTTATTGGAGAATTGGTATCATAATTACTTGATATCACTGTCATGTTTTATCATATATAATCTTGTTATTAATGAATCAGCATAAATACCATAGTGAATATTATCCACTAATTCCAATTTGATGAAAAATCTTATACCATATAATCTTTATTTTAGCATGTTTGCACATTCAGTGATTTAGCTTTCATTTGCAGTCATTAAAACCTCACAGCATAGTGAATGTTTTGTATTTTCAAGGGAAAAAGATCTTTCTCAAAATTAAAAATATAAAAGAAAGAAGGAAATTGTGAAAATCACAGAACACAGCACTCCATCACTCCACATTGGAGCCATGAAGTATTTTTGTTTCCTACATTAAAGCAGATATATTTCATGGTGTGGTCCAAGGAGACAATATTTAAAGAAGGGTCAAAAGCTATATTTACTTTTATACCACAAGAAGAAATATATCTGGTATGCACTGGTACATAGGACTGGTCAGCCTGGTGTCAGGCTAATGTGACTGGGTGGGACATCATGCTACATGTCTGCAGCATAATGCCCCAGTGCTAAACATCACTATAAACTGTCACACTGCAGACATCGTAGTGATATGACTGAAAAATTGTTAAAGCTATGTTAAAAAGCTAAATCACACTCACACAGTACATAGGAAAAGAAAAGTTACTTTTATTATATATGAAACATGCTTCAGAATCAAAGCTTAGTGGATTAAATTCAGTCTGCATTGACCCTCCTTAAGTTCACCTCAGTTTCAGTGGTATACGTATATTCCCTTATATTGCTTTAGCTCATAAAATGCTTGTTTTTCTTGCTTCAGGTAAAACTTCTGTAGGCACACACAATAAATCATTGCAAGGCAAGATGGGAAATCTTGTATTTGACATGTGAAAATATAATGCTATATTTTTCATATATGAAAATATAGGAGGTAAGCAACTAAGAAAATAGGAACCATTATACAGAAGGGCTCAATAGTCAGGGAGTACTGTATGAACAGTCAATTCAAGCAATTGTAGTAATTGTGTCCTTTGCTATTAGCTGCAGATGGTAAAACTTTTCCTACAGAGAGAGTGAGGTTGACATAGATTAATCTTCAGTAAAAATTAAATGTATTCGGAAACAGACAAATAAATAAATGGTTTAATTCATGAAAACTGTTTACAGGATTGGAGCGTCCAACTTTTGACAGTCGCTGTAAACTATTTGAGATAGATCCATGTGATGGCTATGGAAAAGTGTGTTTGGTGTACAGAGACAACAAAGGAGGTGTGTATTAATGTAACTAAATTTGTTCTGTGCCATTTGTGGTATTTAGTACTGTGTACTTAAGGAAGAAGACAAAAGTGATGTTACTCATTTATGAACTCTTGCTTACAAAATTTATTTCAAACTTTTCTCTACCATTATGGCATAGTTTTTAATTGATTTTGGCAACAGATACTGCAATGTTCTATAAAGGTGAAGGTCATTATGACTACATTGTTTACCTGTGAGATCTCCAAAACTAATAATATTTCATACACCTATGATAACTCATATCATGTAACTGTGATCTCTGACATCATGAATCTGTGATATATCATGTTTCTGTGATATCTCAGAGGCAATATTTTACACAATTTTTTCATTTTTTTTTCTGTTGGATTTTTTATAAGAAAATATATTTCTTTATCAAAATTTTTGCTGCTTCCATTTGACATATTTATGGTAAATTTAATTGATTCTGAATATAGACATGTGGGTCCTAATTCGTCACTACACATAAAATCAATATACAGTGAAACCCCTCAAAACTGAAAACTCTTAGGACTCAAATTTTGTTTTCTGGTTTTGAGAAGTTTTTGATTTCCTGAGGCTTTTGCAGAACTGATGTGAAAAAAGCTTCTGAGCACTTATGCAATGAGACAGATGGACAGACAGACATGTATAATGCAGTCACAAGGCATCAGTGTCTGAATGTGTAAAATGCACAGAATTAAGAAAGCTGTTATTTTGTTTTTAGTTCATTTTTAATACATGCTTTTAATGAAGAATTAGCTGAACAGTATACATTCCTAACCAAAAATCTGTATCATGTCACATGAATCAGTACAGTTGTTCCACATAGGAATATAGTCCTCATCACAAGAAACTTCTGAGGAATGAGATATGGTACTTTTATAACTTTACTGTAAGTCCATTGGAATTATGTATGATACTCCAAAATGTTTAAATACTCTGTATAATTCATAATGTTTATGGTTCAAGAGCCCGGCTTGAAGAAGGCACGGAGCATTGTCTTCTTTCTTTCATCGTTCTTGAACTAATGTGGCTTGTGTTAATGACTCATATCATTTGAGAGAATCTGGCATTTAAAATACTGAATTGTTGTTCTCCTTCAGCAAAGTATCAAAGCAAGACCACATGGTTGGTTAACAAAGTGCTAATATTTAATTTAAAAAATAAGCAAACAATTGATCTTGTATCCAAATGGAAAGCATGAATCACAATTAGATAATCGGCAGATAAACATAGTCTTTCTCAAATGGCTTACCTATAAGCATTTAATTATTAATGCATTTAATTACCCTTAAAAGTTAACTCTTTTGTGTGATGCAAAGACTTCAAGTTAGACTATTGTCAGACCAAATCTGTGACAATGCACATAGAAAATGTTGTTTTAACCTCACGATCCCTTGGGGCATTTTCTGGGTCCTTGTCTTGTAGATCAGACCACTACAGTGCATGTTAACAGTAATTAATCTGAACAGAAGCCGTGGGGTACATCTAATGTTACCTTGTTTGCTATTGTTCAGTTTTGTTTCATATTATAAACTCAAATGTGATGTAGTGTATTGTTATTTAATATTTCTTTACAGAAGAGTGCCATTTTAGTAGTGTGAGTTTATGCAGAGGGTTATTTTTGGTATTGTGCTGACAATAAATTTAAACGTTGAAAAGCTGATAATTTTTATGAAAATTTTAAGTAAGAAATTGATTAACTTGATATATTAAACTGTAAAAAGTATTCCTTTTTTGATGGTTTTAAATAGTGCTATAATTGCCTTTGATTGTATAAATATGTGTGTTCTCTTTAAGGAGGTTTCCATAAAGCAGGTTTTGCTGTATATCTTCTTCTTCCAATAATGTGCTGGATTTCTCTGGAACATGCTCGCACATGGTGTGGACTATGTACATGTGGTGGGAGATCCAAGTGCAGCTAAAAACAGGTTTAAAACATCCCTGGTCTGGAGCTAAGCAATCTCCATGCAAATCCCTGCTCTGAAAGCATCAGTGGAATTTGCATTGACTAGGGTGGCTGGTAACAAGTTCCACAGGTGGATTCGTGATGGGAAGGAGTCTTTGTATGCATTGTATCCGGTGAAGGGAACAATAAATCTGCATAAATGTCCTCTAGTGTAGGATCATGTCTGTTGGAGGTATGGTACTGCTGGGACATCAACTAGCTGGTGTACAATGCAGTACGTCATAACAGCTTTTGCTTGCTGGTGTCAAGCTTGAAGCTCTTCCCATCCCAAATGTTGGAGCATGGTGGAGACACTACTAGTCCTTCGATAATAACCAATAGTAAACCTTGATGTTCTTCGCTGTGCTGCTTCAAGTTTGGCAGTGTTTGTTTTGGTAGACGGGTCCCAAACAGTCAGTGCATACTCCAACTTTGGGCATATGAAGGATTTATAGTATATAGCCTTTACTTGTTCGGGGCATGTAGACAGATTTCTACAAAGGAACGCTATGGTGTTGTTCACCTTCTTTATACCAGAGTCAATGTAGCTGTTCCATGGTAAGGTGCTATCGAATGGTGACTCCCAAATACATGTATTTGGCCTTAGATGTCATCGTCAGTTTTTGACCTTGGATGGTGTATACAGTTGGAAAGATCCGTCTCTTATTGGTGATTTGGATGACCTCACATTTGTCAGCATTGAACTCCATTTGCCAGTTTTTTTTCCCATTGTTGTAGCCAGTCTAGATCTGCTTGTAACAGTTTTGCATCCAGATCCAAGTCGATTACTCTGTACAGCAAGCTGTCGTCAGCAAAAAGGCTAACTTGGGAATTGACTCCCAACAGCAAAACATTGATGTTTTATCAAGAACAGCAGAGGACCCATAACTGTTCCTTGGGGTATGCCTGAAGTGACGGGGGCTGATGAAGATTGCTGGCCTTCTAGCTCAACCTGTTGGTTTCTTTCATCTAAAAAGCTGTTTATCCATTCAAGAGTCTTGCCTCTGACACCATATTGATGAAGCTTGGCTGCATGGCACTTAGGAGGGACTCTATCAAAGCCTTTGCTGCAGTCAATTATGATCGCATCTGTCTGTTGTTTGTTGTTAAGACTGGTTGCTAGATCCTGGAGTGTGATTATAAGTTGGCTCTCGCAATATCTCTTCTTTCTGAAGCCATGTTGTCTTTCTTATAGGACATTGTTACTTTTGAAGAACTGCATCAGGTTACTATGGATGACGTGCTCCATGACTTTGCAGCAAATTAATGTCAGGGAAACTGGCCTGTAGTTTGAGGCTTTGCTTTTGTTACCTTTCTTGAACAATGGGCTGATGAATGCACCTTTCCAGTCATCTGGAGTCAGGCCCTGCTTTAATGAGGCTTGGAATAGGAAAGTTAGGGCTGGAGCTATTGAAGGTACCATCTCTTTCGAGAATCTTGATGAAATCTGGTCAGGTCCAGTTGCTTTATGTGGGTTAAGGTTTTGGAGGAGCTTAAGTATACCATCTTATTAATCTGGATGGGTGGGGCAGTCGGAGTGTTGCTAGTACCGAGATCAGGCATGTTTGTCTTCGATGGTGAAGACTGATGAGAACTTGGCGTTCAGGATTTCTGACATCAGATGCACTGGAATATATTGTGCCATCCTTCTTCAGAGGATAGACTCTGGAACCATCACATATTTTACTTTTCATGAAAGAGTATAATTTCTTGCTGGTGCTTGGGTCACTCACATACTCACTGTAAGCATTCCGGCAGACTGTTTGAGTAATATTTTGTATATGCTGGTATTTATCCCAGTCCTTTGTATGGTTTGTCTGTCTTGCTCTCTTATATGCCTTTCTCTTCCTCCTGGAGTGTCTACGTACCTGATGGTTACACCATGATTTGCTGAATCTACAAGATGTCATCTTTGAGAGGACATAGTAGTAGCCACCTGTATACATTTTTGTTTAAATTTCAGCCAAAGATTGTTTATAGGTGTGGTTAAGTCATGGTCGGATATAAATGTAGATGCGAATTCTGTGAGCTTGGTGTACATGGCAGTGATATTTGCTTTCCTCCTTGAGTACATGAGTCTCCAGACTGGCTTCTGTCTGTTTGGAATAACGTTAGTGTTGATCATTACTATGCAATGCTCACTAATCCCAGGTATAGGAGAGCACTTGACTACTAGTGATGGGCGGTTGGTCAAAAAAATGTTGATTGTGTTGTTGCATCTTGTTGGGAAGTCGATGCACCCAGTGTTGTTCACCACATTAATGAAGGCTTGGTTGATAGGTATTGAGTAATTGTGGCCTGATGCGGAATCATCTGCCATGTTAATATCAGGTAGGTTTGCATCTCCCCCTATCCACAATGTGTGGTCCTAATATCTAGAGTGGAGGTCTGTAATTTCTTCACAGAGCTCTTCTTTGTGGTGGATATTGTTATCAGTGGTTCTATAAGTGCTTCCAATGAGGTGTGGTTTCTTCAAGCTGGTGCATGTAAAAGCAGCTGCTACAAACTCAGATTTAGCATGAATGTCCATTTCTGTTATGTCGATGTTGGCCCTCCACCATGGAACTTCCGGGTCTGTCTCTCCTAACAACAAAACTATATGTACATGTATCTGGCAAAACTTCATTTTCAACAATGGAAGGGTTTAGCCATGTCTCACTAGTAAGCAGTGCCGGATTTAGACATAGCGAGGCCCTAAGCTATGGGAAGCTGTAGAGGCCCTATTTGGTATAAAATAAAATTGAGAGGCCCCTTCAGGCTGTGAGTTCAGACTGTGAGGCCGTAAGCTGTAGCTTGTTTAGCTTATGCCTAAATCTGGCACTGCTAGTAAGTATGATGTCAGAATCACAATACTCTAGCATGGTCCAAAAAGTTTCTCATTGGGTACATATGCTTTGAACGTTATTGCCCAGGACTCGTAGATTTTTCTTGGATATGGGGTCTGACCTCCTGTGAGTATTTGGTGAGGATTTTGATGGACCAATGTTAATGCTTGAGTTGAAGGATGAGATCAATGATTTGGTTGACTCTGAGTAACTGGGTGTGCTACACGAAGTAGGAATGCTATTAAAGTCCTCGAAAAGGCTTGTGTTGAAGCTTGGTATGTCACAGTCACAGCAATACAAACTCACTTCTGAAAGTTTGAGGGGTTCATTTACGGTACACATATTTAGGCAGTTTGTATGGAACCATTTCTCACAGCCTGTACAGGCAACTGAGTGTATCTTCTTAGACCATGTGCATGCCTTTCCACATTTGTTGCATGGATATTTCACCACTCTGGGACCTTGGTTTGGGTGACAATCTGATGCAATTAGGATAAGTAAGGTAAGTAAAGAGAATATATAGAGTAAGCAACCAGTTATGCATCTTTTAGGCACCAAATATAATGTGTGTTTCCTCTGTTAGTGCAAGCTGCATGGGAACATACCAGGAAAAATCCGGTGATGGATACTTCATTTGTGGCAAATATTAAAACCAACAAATGTTCTGGAGATGTGTATCATGGGGAAAAAAGTTAGGACAAATCTATCATGTAATATTATTGTATTTTATCTTTGGAAAGATGATGCTGTTATGTATATTTAATTTAATTGTTTTTTGTTAGTTTTAAAAAAAAATTTTTTATTTCATTACATGCTATTGTAATGTAACATTGTATGTTGGACTTAACCTTGTCCAAAATCAAGTGTATTTTCTGCTTGACGGGAATTATTGATTCTTTTTCATTCTGTTAACAGCTTACACATAGCTGAAATATTCTCAGTGTGTATGGGTTTAATATCATGATCATTATTAATAGAAGAAACTGTGTCTATTTGGGTCTGTGTCTAGGTCATTTGTTAGGGTTTTTATTTCATTACATGCTATTGTAATGTAACATTGTATGCTGGTCTTAACCTTGTCCAAAATTGAGCCCATTTCTGCTTGACCTGATTGACTTTTTTTATTTTTTTTTATTTCATTTATATCAACAACTAATTCATAGCTAAATTATTCTCTATGTGTATGAGCTTAATATCAGGATTATTTTTCAGGTAAACAAGAAGGAGTAAATATGTTGATTTGGGTCAGGGTTTTGGAGATTCCTAAGTGAATTTTACAGGTTATTGTGTTGTAAGTAAACAAGGCTCATTAGATCATTCTAGAAGGGTTATTTTTCATTAGGTAATGGGTTTTTTTTAGAAAACTTTAATTGTGACCGCAGGTCAAATAGAGTACTCTATAATCTTGTGATTGTGAGGATTTGGTCAGTCATGCTTTAAGATCTAGCACCTTCAAGTTGTATTATGTTGTGACCAGTTTGGGCTGAATTTTGTTTTCTTCAAATTATTGAATTCATTTGATTATTTTCTCTGGAAATACAAAAGTATTATGATAAAATTCTTGGATAAAGACATTCAGTGGAATTTATGATATATTCAAACCTGGAATTATATTACTGTGATTCAACAAAAGACTGTTGACACATCAGCACTCTGTAGGCTATAACAGACACATCATCGCCTTCAGTTTTGGATCTCTTCGGGACTTGAACTGAGTTTTATTCAGGACTTTTTATTATTAAGACTTGTGTCTATAATTCTTGGATTTTTTGGGGATTTAATTTGCAATACCGTAAGTTCTTTTTTCTCATTTTCACTTTGTATTTTAGGGAAATAAATTATTTGTTAAAATTTTACAAAGCTTGTTGTCTTTGATTCTTTTCTGTTACTTATTTTAAGAGCATAAACTCGTAACAATGCTCATGTATATCTCACACCCAGTGGAAAATAGTGTAGATTCAGACATGTCATCCCATAAAATACCGCACATTTCCAGAACATTTGTTGGTTTTAATATTTTTTAGTACATGTCATATAGCTGTCATAATTTATAAGAATTTATATTTTAAAGTTTTTAGAAAATTCAATATAGTTTATATCTGTGAATGTAGGAACTATCTGAACCTTTCAGTGAAGAGTTACATACTATCTTGTTTTTCAATGAAATGTGACAGTATTCTATCATTGTCATTTGCAATACATGATATATGATTTGTATTTACTTTTTTGTCCATAGTTTCTATAATGCTGGTTTCTAAATAAACAAACACTTTCAGATAAAGTTTTCTAACTAATAAGTATGAGATGTTTTCAAACTTTTTCCATTTATTTTGTAATGAAAGTAATACAGAATATTTTTTAGATCATGTGTTTGTGCATATCAATGCATTGTAGAGTTGACAGGGGCTAATTGCCTATGCGAATTCATTGTAGAGTACAAAGGGACTGATTGTGTATGTCAATTCATCATAGAGTAGATGGGAACTTATTCTATATGTCATTTTACTCGTAGAGTAGACAGGGACCATTTGCATATGTCAGTTCTTTGTCATGTAGACAGGGGCTGATTGCATTTCAGTTCATCATTTCTTTGTATAGTTGAAAGAGACTGATAGCAAGTTCAATTCATTATAGAGTAGACAAGGACTAATAGCAAGGTCAATTCATTATAGAGTAGACAGGGACTAATAGCAAGGTCAACTCATTATAGAGTAGACAGGGACTAATAGCAAGGTCAATTCATTATAGAGTAGACAGGGATTGATATCAACTCATTATAGAATAGACAGGGACTGATAGCAAGGTCATTTCATTATAGAGTAGACAAGGATTAATAGCAAGGTCAATTTATTATAGAGTAGACAGGGATTGATTGCAAGCAAATTTTGATTTGTATATTTTTTAATGTAATTAATACCTTGTGGCAATTAATAATGATATATGAAAAGAGCTGTTATTTCAGAATTCATCAATTTAACCATAAAATCTGAATAATTTTGGTCTGTGTACAACTTCAAATTTGTTCCTTGCATAACTTTGATGGTACATTTTGATAAAAATAATGGTTATAACACTGATTCAGTGACAATGGCTTTTATATTCATTAGATAGATAGATACCAATCTGTTGTGCATTTCTGAAAAACAAAACATCATCAGTTTTCAGATAGATAGACCTAAACACAGATTGAGTGTGAAATGATATCGGCAGACAGAGAGATAGATTGATAGATATATAGATAGAATAGATAGATGGACAGAGAGACAGACAGATAAAGACATTCATCTGTAATGAGTAAAAAGTGGTCTTATAAAATGGGAGATGGTCTTGTTTTGAGGACAAGTTTCATCAGTTAATATTGTTACTGTTGGAGAGTGATCTTTTAAAGTTTAGACACACTGTGAGATGTTACGATATGACTGTGTTTATGTACATGTATTGACCATAAGTCTGTACAGATCTGAAGAGCCACTGTTTTCAAACAATTAGGGTGTGTCATTGTTTTTGTAAATAGGGGGAATTAGGCAGAAAACATTGACATTGACAGAACAACTTACTAAACAAGTATAATAATATAAATAAGAGTATAAACTGCATGAAATTGCAAACTTATCATGGCATAAATGTGACATAATGGCAAGCTTTAACCAGTTTTCTGTGCCATAATGCTTGGTCTTTCATTGTAAAGTAAGAGCTTTTGCTTCCATAAAGGTGAATAATGGATCTTATCAACTTTATATAACCTTTATGCTACCAAATAAAAGTTCATAAATGAAAAACTATATTCAGCTTTGTATCACCTTTATGCTGTCATTAGTCCATTAGTCAAAGGCTATTATACAGCTTGATGTCACCTTTGTACTTTCAACAAAAGAATAAAACTTCGCTAATATTAGCAATAAAAAGATCAGCTTTATGCCATGCATAAATTTGAATGCTTATGATCAGCTTTGTCTTCATTTGTACTGGCTTTATGCATTTTATTTTTACCAATAGGAGAATGTATAAGAATATTTGGCATAAAGGTCAGATGGTTGCTTTCAAATAAGAATAAAACATGTTTAGAAATATTTTTTATATGTGATCGCAGTGTAAACTAGGTAGCTTAACAAGTTTTTCACTGAGAAAATGGACTTAATGTCCTGCAGAACTCGACACATTTATGACAAAAATTATTGTCATAACTGCCATTAATACCATCAACACTTCCCTTTACCATACCCGTCTTTCAACTTTTGAAAGACAGGTCATTACATGACAGTACATAATTAATGTACTTGACCTTCACATCAGTCTAATGATGTTGTTGGGTTTAATGCCATTTTTCAGCACATGATAGGCTATACATGGTAGCCAGTATGACTGGTGGAGTGAGAACCCGTCAAAACCCAGGGATAAAACATGGACCCATGGGAAGCTACTGGCAAGTTATCTCACATACCCACATTGACTGAGCTGAGACTCAAACCAATACCGACCTAGGTGAGACGGCAGTGATCAGTAATGGTGAGCGCTTTAGACCACTCTGCCACCCACCGCCCCTCAGTCTAATGTAATGTTTATTATAATTCTGATATTGGGCATCACTTAAACCATGTAAAGTAAAAGCCTATTTGTCAAATTCCCTCATGCATTATACATGCTGGATTGTAAACATACACATACATGCTGTCTATGAATGCAAAAGCATCTACATAGAAAATCAGCTGTTTTCAAACTGATGGAGCAAGGATGATGTATTGTCAACAAATATATTATTTCATATGGAATTATCGGAAAACTAAAAAAAGAACATCTATATATTGAAATGTTTATTACATGTTTAGTATAAAATGACACAAAATCAGTTATGCAAGATATTTTCTTTAAAACATGTAAGTTTGTAAACAAGAGAATGCCTAATATTTTTTCCATGTTACATCTCTGAGCTATATACAGTAAGTGTATTAACAATGAATCACCAAACAAACAATGGTCCTGTACATAGGTGAAATATGTTATCAAATACTGTCATAAAAAATTACAATAGCTACTAACTGATTAAAATCTGAAATAAAGTTTTAAAGTCCCAAAATTAAAACAGTAATTACTAGAGCTGGGTACCACAGCAAATTTTGTACCATGGCACACCACACTATGGCTGGTCATACCACCATACGTACCAAAATATACTGCAAGTACTACAGGGATGCATTTTTAATGTTCCTGCTGTCAATAGCTGGAAAAAATACATTGTTCTGATTTGGAACAAAATAGCTCCACATTATATCTATGATATTATTTGAAAACAAAAATAATTAACTTCTTAATTATGAATTACTATCTATGATATTAAAAAAAATAATTAGCTTCTTGATTATGAATTAATATGTATGATATTATTTTTAAAAAATAATAAGCTTATTAATTATGAATTATATTGCCATTATTTCCTTTGCTTACTCTTTTGACACCTGTTCCCAAGTAATTTTCTTCAAAGCAGCTTTAAGGTTCTGTAATTTCTGTAAATGGACAGTATCAGGAAATTAGAAAACAGTCTCCTGAGAATATGCAAACCCCATGGCAAAGGCCAATATTTTAATGAGTCAGAAAAAAAAATGTTAACAAAACCATTAATCCCCTTCTTAAATTCATTGGATTAATAAAATGCTAAAAATGTCCAGTGAGAAATACCTTTAAACTTGTAGTCACGGGCACCCACACAAAGGGACCCTGATATCACCTCTAAGCATGCATTGGTCTAAATTCATAAAACTTAATAGCTGACAACTACTTATTTGCCCCCCCCCCCGCCCTTCCCCGCCCCGGATAAATTTCTGCGGGTGCCCTTGCTTGTAGTTAACTAGAAGAATCTACTGATGCATGAGGAATAGTAATAATAGTATTTGTCTTAAGTCATTCTGCAAATTTATGGTTGATGTTCTAAAAATAAAGTGCGGTCGATTGTTCCATATGTGCTTATCAGGATTGCCAATGTAGCAAAATCAAATATGAGATTTAAGTTCAAAGCTAACTCCAGGCCATTAAAGGATGGTGGGAACATCACTCTTGCTCAGAAGGTTCCTGCAGCTATCATATAATTTCTTGCCACATACCTTAAACTTGCCAAGTTTGGCAACAAAAACAGTGTGTGTGTGTGTGTGTGTGTGTGTGTGTGTGTGTGTGTGTGTGTGTGTGTGTGTGTGTGTGATTTGGATTTCTAATGTAGCTTTAACAGTTTTTTAGTCATATCGCTATGATGTCTGTAGTGTGGCAGTTTATAGTGATGTCTAGCACTGGGGCATCATGCCACAGACATGTAACATGATGTTCCACCCAGTCATATTATCCTGACAAGAGGATAACCTCTTAATGCTGAGCACCTAGTGAGGCAGCTTTTAGTACCATTTTTATGTCTTTAGTATGACTCGCCTGGGGTTCGAACCCGCGACCTCCTGCATCTGAGGTGGACTCTCTAACCACTAGGCCACTGGAGTGGTAAGGGCAACAAAAACAGAACAATTTAAAAGTTTACATAAACTAGATCACCCATCTATCTAGTTGCTCACATTATTGGTAGGCATTTGAACTGCTAAAGTGACTTTTAGACTAAATGTATTCATGGAAACTTTTTTTTTTTAAAGGTCTATAGAAGAATTAACAATTTAGTCATCTCCCCTGTGCACTGCTCATCTGTACAGATCACAAGCTATAGATGCCACTGGATGAAAAATGATCTGCACAAGCTTTTTAAAATTTGCATGGAAACTTAAAGAATGTAACTGCTTTAACTGTTTTGAACATGCTACTCCTTTACACGGTCCAGTACTGTGATTTAAACAGGATAGAAGGCTAACCGGATAGTGTCTTGTAACTTACATCTTTCTTCCTTCCATTTCTTCTTGTCCTTTGCCTGTGTTTGTCTTCCCACTCCTTGTGAGCAAGACAGGACATGTTTTTCCTTAACTTGAAAACTGTTTCAGGGCAGCTGGAAAAGATACGTATTGTGCCAGAATCCTAAGGCAACATGTGTCCATATTAAAGTTATAACCATATTTAACCCTAGTCATAACAGAAGTTTGCAGCCAGTTACACAAATTCGAATTAAACTCATGAATGATGTAACTATATATGTGTGTGTGTGTGTGTGTGTGTGTGTGTGTGTGTGTGTGTGTGTGTGTGTGTGTGTGTTACATTTGGCATTCCACACATCATTTTCAAAAAAATCTTCATTTTATATTGATCACTGCACTGCTTTAATAAAAAGCATTTTGAACAAGTGTTTTAGAGAAGAATGATACAATATTAAAAAAGTTAATCTTCTTGCAAGTATCGTTTTGTTTTCAAATTAAAGATAGGTCTTGCAATTTTTACACATGAGAAAAGCATGAAGTCATGACACGCATCCATAAGAAAGCATTATTAATGGATTGCCATACTGCATCGTTATTGTAACTTAGTTTGATTTTAAAACTGTCTGTAGATAAATTACAGAAACCCAATTTACAGACCCCATTCTGCACCAGAATGTGTCCCTTTCATAACTGCAAACAATAGGTTCTGCTGAAAACATTTGTAAAAATGTCCATTTAATACATATAACAACCACTATTAACCCTCAAAACACTAGAGAGGATGCCAAAAATAATATTATCATTGCACAAATGTCAAAATATGGAATGGTCAAATAAAATGGCAAGTTTTTAATATTTACACTCGGTGGTTTAAGGAAAGGATGGATGTGGGACAGAAGGTATCACAACATTTTTATGCTATTTTAACAAAAATGACAATAACATAAAAACAAAAGATTTTTTCCTTGTAGTACAAGTGTACTTAAAAAAATCTCATCCTTGATTGCTTCCCTTGTAAAGTTATATTTTTCTGCATTTACCTCCTTCAAGACTTTCTTTACAATTTCTTGATTTTCCAAAGCAGCAAAACTATTAAAAATAAAAACATGATGGGTATAACACTTCTTACAATCATGCAGCAAATGTTAACATATAATGGCGATAATCAGCAACAGAATGAGATTCTTCTTAAACCAAGATTTAATTCGCATTGAGCACTTCCAAAATTTGCAGGTATAATCCCCAATTGTAAGATATACATGTAGGTCAAAACCTAATTCTTTATTCCAATGCTACAAAATCTGCATTAAAATCTGAACCTAAATGAATGCATGAACTCAATCATTCTGTACACAAGTGCATGCAAAATGTTCTGCAGATTGGCATTTTCACACCTACCTTGCAGGTACGAGTTCATGCATGATAATTTGAGATCAATGGGTCATACAGAAGCATGTAAATTATGACATTAACTTGAATAATAATTCCAACAAAGACATATCACTATAAAAACGTGCGTACTGCTAAATGATTCATGAGTATTTATAAACTATGTAACATTTTATATGTACGTTGATTGAAAATAAATTCAAAGCTTATATCCATGAAAATGGCTTTCAGAATTCCATATGTTTTGGAAAACATTATGGTCTAACTAATATCAGAAAAGTAGAATAAAACGACAAATTTTTCATCTGTGTTGAAGGCAATGTTCTCCTCTTTGCTGGCCAAAATCCTATATTTGACTGGAACTATAGCCTAATATAAATCTGGAAATAAAATAAAAATAAATAAATCTGGAAATAAAATGAAAACAATGATATGGTTAATTAAATTGAACAATCTTTAGTATTGAACAACACCTTATGAGCATGTGTTAAATTCGACCAAATTAATACATATTTTGTGTATTTGTAATTTCTTGATGCATCTGAATTGAGTGTAATGCATTGTTTTTCCACAGTTACTGCCAAGGGATGTAACTCTTATGTCACCTCAGATAAAGATTTGATTAGAGCATATTTCTTTATGCCTTTGAATTCTGTAGGTAAACTCTGAAATATTTGAATATTCAATTAAATACCCATAAGAGATTTTAGTATCGATTATTTGACTGTTGTCTGAAATATTCTTAACATGTCTGAAACTTTCTTAGATCTTTGCTTCGGCATATAAGGGGCAGTGGTTCCCCTTGATTTAAATGACCACTACTGCGTAGGCAGTTTGTATTTAATACCTAATTTTGAAGAAGCATGTGCATGAGTTTAATTCAATTTTCGCTGTGTGCAGACTCTGATGCAGAAGCTAGCGAACATGGCGTGAATGATTTATTTTGTACGAGTCATCATCAGTTTAGTTTCAAATGAAGGTGGTAATCAGGTTCGTTTCTGTATTAAAATGATAGTATCTGGCATTGACCTGTGTAAGGACTGACTGATATAAAATTTAAAAAAATATGTATAAAACAGTATATAAGATATTAAATATTTATGGTTAATTTTCATAATTGGTGCATCATATGACATTCAGCAAAATAGGGTTTCATTTAATTTTAAAAAATGAAGCAGTTTGGAAATAATGAAGAAAAGTTCAGGTCAGAAAAGATAGTGAAAACAAAATGAGTTTTTAAATTGAATTGTCACACATTTAATTTTGTAATATCAGTAGTGCATAATTAAAAAAGTCATGACATGTACCAGAAGTAACAAAATACTTTGTCACTTTTCTTTCTTTTTTACCCACATTTTGTACCCATTGTGTTATTTTCCTGTGATAAGATTAATCATGCACAAGCATCTCACCAGATTTTTCCAATGTTATTTTATGGGACTGAAGAAAAGGGTTGTGGGGTAGGAGAGTCCCAAGCAGATTATCAAAATTTGGGAAGTCCTAGAACAATTCAGAAAACAGGCATTTATTACAATATGTTGGTAGATAATGAGTGTACACTTTAGTTAAAAAGAGAGCAAGATCCAGAATGTAAAATTTCTCAGTTCAGCTCATTTCAGGTTAATAAGATATTTGTTTTCATTAGTTACTTGAGCACAAGATAAATGTTATGTTATAATAATATAAGTGTTTAAGGAAATATCATAGTACAATACATTAATTAGTATTATTTCACTTGTCCCTTTCAAATGATCAGTGTCCCCATATTTGGAGGAAGGGGGACACATTCAGAGTCCATTGCCCTTCGGATCCTATGTGCGTCACTAAAATTACGATAATTGTAATGCATGATCTGTTGATTGATTTCCAAGAAAACCTGAACTAGTGACTGACATGAATATCACCTTTCTGATACCTGTATGCTTAGGAATTTATTAACCTTTATTTTCAACATTAAGCTTGATGTTTCAGCTCTATGCACTGGCATGAAGTATAACCCAGCTTTATGCAGACTTAAATCTGGCATTTGACAAACATGCAGAAAGCCAGTTTACCTATGTTCCTGATGATTCCAACATAAATATAGACCTATTACATGTACAGTCTACTCAACTTTAACTCCAGTGACAAAATATCATAAGTTTATGACTGTTGGTGAAATAGTTTTTCCATTGTTCATGTTTATATTGGATCTAGTTAATTAAGTCAGAGCTGACATGGTAATCAATTGATATGTCATGTCTAAAGTATGCGATGTATGCATCCTTGGATACAAGTTGTAATATCCTGCTAGGTATACAAGTTGTAATATCATGCTAAATATGCAAGTTGCAATATCATGCTAAATATACAAGTTGTAATATCATACTAAATATACAAGTTGCAATATCATGCTAAATATACAAATTGTAATATCATGCTAAATATACAAGTTGCAATATCATGCTAAATATACAAATTGTAATATCATGCTAAATATACAAATTGTAATATCATGCTAAATATACAAGTTGTAATATCATGCTAAATATACAAGTTGTAATATTATGCTAAATATAGAAGTTGTAACATCTTGCTAAATATAGAAGTTGTAATCTCATGCTAAATATACAAATTGTAATATCATGCTAAATATACAAGTTGTAACATCTTGCTAAATATAGAAGTTGGAACATCTTGCTAAATATAGAAGTTGTAACATCTTGCTAAATATAGAAGTTGCAATCTCTTGCTAAATACAGAAGTTGTAACATCTTGCTAAATATAGAAGTTGTAACATCTTGCTAAACATAGAAGTTGTAACATCTTGCAAAGTATACTAGGTTTATCAAAATCTGTTGTATGTATAGTCATGAAACTTGATTCATACTATATGGTTCTACTTACCACAGATAAAGTAGCTGACAAATGACCTGAATTCAACTCTAGTTGTTATTGTAGGTTCTTGCATTTAGCACAGTACCTTGGACACTGCTGTTTGTGCAGTCATGAAATTTGATAGGTAGTTTTTATATTAGGAATATTAATTAATACAGTTAAGGTCACAATGATCTACCTTTCTTGTTCTAGTAACTATGCAAGGATTTTAGGAGAGCAGGTGAGAAACAGCATTCTGTTGTATATTATCATGTATATCTGTGAGATACTATCAATTTTCCTTGGCATAAATCTTTCCCAAATTGGTCAATGTTCCTGCCACATTAGTGTATTAGAAATTTTGGGATTTAGGAAACAGTAGATTGACTAAAAGTGCTATTTTCATTCATAGTACAGTTAAACTGCTACACTTAAAAATATATTTCCATATTAGGGACACATTCATAAATTTCCTCAGCAAAAGAACAGCTTTCTGAGTTTGGTATTGAAAACGTATCATTATCTCATTTACATATTTTCACAGAGCACTTGTGATAGAGACTTTGTATTTAATATGTATCAGTTCATCAGTAAATACATAGGTATGAACTTAATCCTATTGAGACTAAGCATAAAAACCTTTCTGAAGCAAAACAAATTTTTGACCCCTGAGCTTTTGACCTTTTCACAAGGTCTTCATCAGGGGTCTTAATCCTATTTAAAGATTTATTTCAATCTGTTCTATGCAATAAACATGTACAAGAAATATTTTGATATGTGCCCAAAACCATTTAATTGATAATTTTAAAAAAAAAAAAATATGTACTTTTTTCTACAAAACCCAACTGGTTTTACACTGTGGATAATAAAATGCTTGTCCATGTATATATGAATGTGAAGGATGCCCCCACTGTGAGGATTTGGTTGTGGGGGATTGGGGTGGGGTGCTTCCAGTATTATAATTAAACTATTGTAGAAGTCCCACCCAGACTCGATTTTGGTTGGAAGTTAAATTAGTGAAAGATAGATGTACAGCTCCGAGCCCCCAGTCAGCAATGCCGATGATTAAATGATTCAATATACAAAAAGGGTGAAATTCAATGAATAATAATTTAATAACAATTCAATAGTCAAATGTTTCAAATTTCCCAAGTACACTCCTTCTGCTTGACTCTTTAATAGCCTGTTGCATCGCTTGATTCGTAGTGTGAGATAGATTTCCACCTGTCCTTGTATTCTACTCATCTGTGTATTCTACTCTCCTATCTCCCAAAATTCCTTCTCCTCTTCCTCCCCCACTTTCTCCAAATTCCTTCTCCTCCTCCTCGACTTCTCTATACTCCTTCTCCTCCTCCTCGACTTCTCTATACTCTTCTCCTCCTCCTCCACTTTCTCCTCTAGACTACTTTTCCTCCTCCTCCCCTTCTATCCACCTTCTTTCACCAACTAGACCTTTGGCGACTCTGACTGTTCGCTAGTCTCACTTTCATCTCCCCTCTTGGAGTCTCAGGACTGAACTGAACCAGAAGTTCTGTCCCCCTAAAAGCTTCCTGTGAAAACACAAGGATGGTACAATATTTTCCCTTAGCCCTCTCATCTCACACTACACACAGCCTATTATCAGATAACAGCTATTAAATTTCTTCGGTCACGCATTCATTCACATCGAAATACTCATACGTTCTTGTATGGTAAAACAGCGTCATGATAAAAGCATGGTATCAATTACTTCTTATATATGCATCAATAAATTGTGTCACATCAGTACATATTCCTAATCCCATTATACTAAACAATTTCACAATAATCAGACGCATTTCTTTACATTACAACTCAAACAAAATACACAAATATTCAAATATCCATGCTTTGATATATGCATACGTCCATAGTAACTAATCTTACATACTTCAACCATTTCAAATTCACAATTCAAGCATATGTACATTCTAACATAACACATTAATAAATGCACTGGTTTACTATGAAGTAACCTAATAGTGAATTACAAAATTAATTCTGACCACAAGCTAACAATCTACATAATTCTCCATGTAAAACTCAAGCCCATTTCTCAAAAACGCATATAAATGAAACACTACAAAGGTAATTCTACATGCTAAATGATCCCAGTAATTAAGTATACATACTACAAATAATTACAATTATGATGTCGTAATATTCTGCAAAAATGAGCAAATAACTTACTGACCTTTCTGAAGCTTTTCTTCCCTTAGAATCTGTTCTAAGTTTTACCACCAAATTACTAGTGGCTTCTCGGAGTAATCCTATTTCTTCAGAAATCTTCCCTGGAGAAACTAACTTTTTGCTTGCAAGGTACAAAGTTATAATTCTGATCTAAATTGTAATCACACCCTCTACCTCAGTTCCAATTGGATGTCGCTGTGAACTGATCCAATCAAACTTAGCAGACAATGTCTTCTCGCTGTCTGTCCACATGGGGATGGATGAGAACATGCCCCGCTCACCCTGTGGGCTTCCTTTGATCTCTGAACAAATATTTAAGACCTACGTGTGAATACAACAAGCCTTTGTCTAGTTGGCATGATCTATCGCCTGGCTGGTGGCCACAGTAACCTTGCATAAGGGATTAACACTAGCCTGCAGCAATGTTTAGACATCAAACACATGGCTTTTAATAATACCCTAGTTTTTATACACGACTTGACAGCTGGGCTGAGCAAATGTGACAATGAAAATGGAGATTTTCCAGGGTACTGCATTACAGAGGGATGCCTTTCCATTATGAAGAGATTTTTTTTACTCTTCCATTACTGTCGTAGGTTTCACTGTTGCCAGAATTAAATATCTTCATATCTTTGTGACATGTTTAGTAAATACCATGTTCCCTCTTGATGACACTTTTCATGGGGAGCTGTGGTTTGTTCAGCGGTTAACATGCCGAACTCATGATCGAAAGGGTGCAGGTTTGAATCCTAACATCAGACCAGCCTGGGTCAGCTACCATGGTGTGTCCTCGGGCAAGGCACTTTACTCCATTTGCCTTGGCACTAAATAACTTGCTTGTGTCGTTGTGTTGTAAAGCACTAAACCAAACTTTTTTTTATGGTAACCATACATTTAATGCAACCATGATGTTATAAGCAAGGAAGCCTTAGACTGGAGAATGTTCCACCAAGAATGCATCATAACTGTACATAAAAAAAACAAATATAGCATACATAATGAATGGGAAATCTGGTTATAATTTATTGTCATTAATTAAAAACTAAAAGCAAGTGAAATAATGAAAGGTGTATGTGTGATTTGGATTTTTCAATGTAGCTGTAACAATTTTCCAGTCATATCACTGCTATGTCTGCAGTGTGGCATTTTATAGTGATGTCCAGCACTGGTGTATCATGCTGAAGACATGTGGCATGACATCCCACCCAGTCACATTATCTTGACACCAGGCCAACCAGTCCTAACACTAACCTCTAATTGCTGAGCGCCAAGCGAGGCAGCTGCTAGTACAATTTTTATGTCTTTGGTATGACTCGGCTGGGGTTTGAACCCACGACCACCTGCATCCAAGACTGACACTCTAACCACTTAGACCACCAGAGCAGTCCAATAATAAAAGGAGCATTGATACACCAAACTTCCAAATATTTTATGGGATCTGGGATTTTACTTGTGTGATAAGGAGGACATTAATATGCGCAGAGGTGTTATAATGAGAGACTGCTTACACATATTGTATTCATCTTTGCATTACATGCATGAATCTGCAAGTAGCATGGACCCAGATCTGCCATAGCATTACGAACCATCGGCAGGTCTGGGTCTGCACTCTTCACTTGAAGTCATATACACAATGCACATCAGAGACCCTGATCTAGCAGAACATCATTAAATGGCAGATATTAGTCTGTTATTTGCAAAGTGATTATAGTTTGTAATAATCAGATGCATAGAATGTATGTATATATTTTTCAGGTAGCAGTGATCCTAGAATTGAAATCTGGTTCCTGGACCGAGGTCTGCGCTGGCACTACCTCACAGACTCATTCACATCCTATTATAGAATGATGATAATGCATCTAGGCTTGCCACAGTGGCAGTATGCCTTTACAGATATTGGTCTCTCGCAGCAGGCAAAGGTAATTACAATATATGTCACCTCATAAGGTAATTACAGTATATGTCACCTCATAAGGTAATTACAATATATGTCACCTCATAAGGGCAGGCAGCTGAAATAATTTGTCAGAATGTTGGAGTGAGCTTATTGTCAGATCCAGATCTGCAGTTGCATAATGTGCCAGCAGATCAGAGTCTGTGCATTTTGTTAGGATTAGTCAGCAGAACTAAGAGGATGGACCCTGATCTGCCAGTGTGTTATACAACAGCAGATCAGGTCTATGTTGTTTGTGTTTGGACTTGACTTGTAAGTAAGTATATGCAGTAAACATAGCAACCAAAGTAGAGTTAGATTTAATTTACACTTTCTTTTTCTGAAATTTATCACAAAGCATACATTTTTTCCATGACCATAAAATGTTTTTCTGGAGATTCTTTCGAGCCAAGGGAGTGTCAGTCAAGTCCAGCTTACTATAAAATGCACAAAATCACAACTCAAGCTTTTCTTTTTATCTTTATGTTTTCTTCAGCAATGGTTCAACCTTTATGCCTTGGTGCGGTTAGAACTGGACACAGAGATACCTGTAGATGTTTCAGGTCAATTAGAATCGAGCTCCTCAACCTCACAACTGGATGTTGGCAGAGTATTCAAAGGAAAATCTGACAAAAAGTTAGTTCCTTTATGTACTAATTTATGTCATTCAGTTTCTATAATAATTACATAATTATTAAATAGATAAAGTTATGAGCATGATAATAATATATAATGTTCAGGCATATATCTAACACAGAAAGTTTTGTTAATGATAAAATTATTCATGAAGATCAAATTCAGGCAAGCAGTTTTGTGTGTTTACAGGTACAATTTTAGTTTTTAAATACTTCTGATTCAGAAAGCTAAGTACATGTAAGTATGTTTGCTCCCTCTCTCTCTCTCTCTCTCTCTCTCTCTCTCTCTCTCTATATATATATATACATACGTACATACATACATACAAGTATATGTGTGTGTGTGTGTAAGAACCTCCTGGCTAGGAAGGTTTTCCTCTAGTGATGAGAGCTGCCTACTGTCCCTTCCTTCATTCACTGAAATTTCCCATGTACACAAAAGTTATTATTGAAAAATTAAATTTGTTCCATTTGTTTTCAAACATTGCTTCCGATGTTATATATTTATAGTAACACTGGTTGTGATCACATGGCAGCAAACTTACTTAAGCAGGGCAAGATAATTCAGTTGCTGATTTAAAAACAATTAACATTCCTTTGATTCGGTTGGCAGGGTCAGTTTGGCTTCAGTTTTGAAGTTTGCTTAAATGGTTTATGCTGCTGATATAAACATTTCTGACCTTGATTTAATCTTTTGTAAACATGAATGCTTAAGAAAGTATACAAAACAAACCAAGACCAACTTGTTTAAATTCCTTGAAATACAAAATCAGGTATTTTAAATAAAACCACACTTTTTTAAAAGTCCATGACCTTATCAGCAGGAACATGATAAAGGAAGACATTCCATAGCAAAAAGGTTATCTCCGTTAGTCACAATTTGGCCATGCAGTAGGGTGTATAAGGCCTAGTCTACATAACCATAGGCCATACAGCAATGTGTACAGTGTCTATTCTACATACCCATAGGCCATACAGCAATGTGTACAGTGTCTATTCTACATACCCATAGGCCATGTAGCAGGGCGTACATGGCCTACTCTACATACCCACAGGCCATGTAGCAGGGTGTACATGGCCTACTCTACATACCCACAGGCCATGCAGCAGGGTATACATGGCCCATTCTACATACCCAAGCCCACAGAAGTGAGAAAGAAAGAAAGAAAAAAAGAAAGAAAGAAAAATACTTTAGCCAAGAATAAACATGGAGATATAAATACACTGTTTTTTTAATAAAGCATACATTCAAGTAGAGTCATACACAGCTTTGATTCCTGTTTAATTCTGTTGTAATAAAATTTTTAAAATTCATTGAAAGATGTGTGATCTTTTCTAAACAGATATAGGTCTGTAATGTCACACAAAACCTTGTATAGCTTTGATAGAAGTTACCAGAAACCAAACATGTACATGATCTCAAAGAGGGTCATAACCTGGGTTGTGGAACTATACACGGTATCTACTTTGTAACGATCTTCATCACTCTCCTTCTCTTGTCGTTCTTTTTCTTGGGGTTACTTTATATGTCTAAAAATATCAACCTGTTTGACCAGTTGACTTTTTTGCCCAAGTGTTGTTGAATCTTAAGTGTTCAAATTTAGCCAAAAGAGTGTAATCATTTACTAAAGTATATGCTTACACTCTTTTGGCTAAATTTGTTGTGAAGGAAATTAGTAGCATTATCATTATTAAGCACTGGAAAGGATCTCATCAAATTAATGTTACAGGGGAAAAGAAAGATAATATATTTCTTGTTTCAGCACATTACCTTATTGTAATATGTTACGGGATTAGCTAGCATTTCTGTGACTGAAAGTCACACTTTACATTGAGTTTTCTCCCTTTTCCTGATGTTCTTGACTGGCCCAAGAATTTTTACAACCTGGCAGGCTCATATACAGTAAGTAATTACATCATCACACATATAATGTATGGAAATATAGAAATGAAACCATTTCTTTTTATCCATCTTTTGCAGAAAACCAGTACCATCACAGACCCAGTCTCAACAGTCACAGAGCATAAAAAGAAAGCCTACAGTTTCTTCAGCTAAGTAAGGAATTTACTATCTCAGTATCAGTCAGTTCCCTTTCAAATCAATGAATTACCTGCCAATACTGGATGTTTTGCTAAATAATACATTATGAAAACATGATACATTTATTATGTTTTCGATGATAATATTTATGATATAACATGAATACAGTTTATAATTTTAATTAAAGGACACAAATTATTTTGATTTCCAAAACATTCTTGAAAATAATTTTAAACTTGGAAAATGCTCTTTCAGCTAGATACCCTATAGGACTCACAGTACTAATTCAGTTCCCATAGTAAACCTATGGAAGCACCATGATATTAAAAATTCAACAACATAAAATTTCTGAGTGCTCATGATCAAACCTATATTTCTGAGTGTAGATGAAACCTTTATAGAGAAAAGGATATGAGCCGCAACATTTTCTGGACCTGCTTGTGTTTGAAACATGTGCTTTCGATTCTGCACCAAAGAGTCAGGTGCAAACTTTAGTAATGAGTGTTCCAAACTCAAGACTGTTAAGGACTGAAATTCCATCAATAAAACAATGTCTCTATTTTTTCACTTACAACTAGGATAAGCTCTCAAAAGATTCTTTTTCCTAAAACATAACTTACATTATTAACTAATCCTGGCCAGCCAAACCCATATATACTCTATTTTATGTTCACCCATTTCCAGGATGGCTCCCATTTTTCCATATAATCAGTACCACGTGTCCTATAGTACAATACCTACTATGGGAGCTAATACCTTTCTAGTAAGGGAAGTAACTAGTACCCTCCTTTTAGATCTGAAATAAATTTTATATTTTGGTTGTTGTTGTTGTTGTTGATGTGGGGCTTAACGCCATTTTTCAGCATACGACAGGCTATACATGGCGGCCAGTATTAATGGTGGAGGAAGAAACCGGGAAATCCCCAGAAAGAACCACCGACCCACGAGAAGTTACTGGCAAGCTTTCTCACATATCCACATTCACCGAATCCTAGATTCGAACCCACGCAGACAGAGGTTAGATGGCAGTGATCCGTAATGGAGAGCGCTTTAGACCACTCGGACACTCGGGGCCCCTTATATTTTGGAGTAAAGACATAGTGAAAATGGATTTGTTAGAAAATGAGTTTCAATTTAAGGGTAAAATTTTAAAATTTATTGAAATGTTTAATAGGAGAAAAGTAGTTCACAGTAATTTTTATAGAAATATCATTAATTAGTTTGGAGATACATGTGTTTACCTTAAAATTTTGAGTTAATTCACAGTTTCTGTCAAAGGTTGATGAAATAGAGGCCATATCCTTCACTGTATGCCTTGTCATCATTGTGCACATGAAACTGCTATTAATTTATGTTTTTTAAGAGTTAAAAAAAAAGAAACTAAAATAACTATGCACTCCCAAAATATAATAGAGAGATCATCTTTTCCTTTCTTTGAACAACTTCTTTAAAATTTTATCAGTTTACATCAAGGGTATGAATTACAAGACAAAAACCAGATTACTCGCAGGAAATCAAAGCTAGAGAAAAAGGATGACCATTTTTCTCTGGCAAGTTCTCCAACAAAGGATCCCTGTTGTGCAAATTAATTTGCAGCCTCATTTTCAGCAGACATCAGCATATTGAAAATAATAGCTCCTGTGCTGTAACAGATTAAGAAAAAAACACGCAAACGTCCTTACTTAGAGTTTCTGTGCTGTGAAGAAGGATATAATGACACTTGTACTTTACCGCTTTGATATACCACACACAGTGACATCAGTTCCGAAAAATAGCCACCAACTCGCTTTTCGGACAACCAGTGATCTTTTTCTGTGTTATTGTTCTTACTGAAAATGATATTCCAGGTGCTAAATTTGTTCATTTGAAAATAGATGAGCATTCCAAGATTCAGTTACAGCGATGGTTTGCATGTTGAAGCCAGTCCAAGTACGGAAAAAGAAGCATGCTGCTTAAAAGGTGAGTCAAATCAATGACTATCCATGTTGGGATAATATAGCTTGACCAGAGGTAGTGTTTTTATGTTCTCTAGATTATGATCATTAAATAAAATTTCTTGTACAATGTATTTTGTATATTCGAATTTCAGTGCTCAAAGTGTTGTAAATAACAGAACTGTCGATTTCTCTTACTGTCTATTGTAGGTTTAATGTATGCATGCATCATACAAACCAGAAAACACATTGACATATGTGATTTATAACAGTGTTCTTGTATGGTTTTGTACCATTTGAAACAATAAAGCACTGTATACGCCATTACACTGACATTCAAATTTACAAAAAGTACAATTTATTATTGTTGTTTTTATTATTAGTATTATTATTATTGTTGCTGTTGTTTTTCCAGTGCTTCTATAATCCTGACAGTAATATTATTATTAGTATTATTATTATTACAAATAATCTCTGTAATTTTATCATAATTGCATGAGTATGTAAGTAATAAAAGTTATTGTTATACATGTTAATGATTGTTTTTGTTAATGTTATTCTTTTTCTTCTTCTCATTATTATTATTATTATTATCACAAATAATCTTTAATTTTGTCATAATTGCATGAGTATGTAAGTAATAAGTTATTATATGTGTTAATGATTGTGTTTGCTAATGTTATTCTTTTTCTTCTCATTATTATTACATGTATTATTATTATTATTACTATTATTGCTGTTGTTGTTGACAGAGTCCAAGACTGTATCAAGGTAGGGAGAGACAAGGATATCACAGTTGATGTAGACAGTGGTAAATGGTATCACAAAATGTTACAAGAATCAAAAGCAACATCATAGAAGGATAATGATCTGAAGAAATCAATACCAATTATGCCTCTCACTGGATGGGGTGCTTTCCATCAGCTTATATTCCAGAACATTTTAACACAGGACCTATTCATCATCATATCGTAGAGTCTGTGCGGTTTTTGTACCCAGACCCATCACTTGATGACAGTGATGAAGACTGTGCACAAGATTTGCACACCTCCAAACCTTTAAGAAAAGGAAATGTATTTTATTGACAGCTGACATCTACAGAACATGAAATACTGTAAACAAAATGCCTTTGTGAAAGCCAAGGTTATGGCATCATATAGAGTGAATGTATTACATGATGCCACAGTGACATTATCCTATGAATTTGGCGATGTTAAAGATGCTGCTTGTACATGTGTAGCATCCACAGATACAACCACGTTGCTGCGTTGCTTTTTGCTGTACTTGACCATATTGAGAAGGATGGAAATGAAAAGACATCTTATACGTCCTGCAAATGTACATGGAACATTGGTAGGAAACATGAGAAACAGCCAAAGAAAGCACAAGGATCTCTTCATTTTAGTGCAAAAAAGAAAAAAAAAATCCATCCAACTTTGATCCAAGGTCACCCTTGTTACAGTTAGTAACAGAAGAAGCCAGAGCAGACATTTTACGGAGCATCGGATGCCACATTGACAACACTAGTATATGGATGACTGTAATAGCATATCACTACAAAGATTATACTTTAAATGAGAACCAACTTGAAATTATAAAGTGTCAGAGAGAAGCTTTGTTGTGCAATCTTTCTGTACCTAAAGGACACGGACCTTATCCAGTTGAGTTGGTACAAGAGCAACACACAGAACAATGGTTTAGAGAGAAAGATAGTACAGATCACTGAATCACAATGCAAGTACATTTTTATTGCAAATACTGTTGGGGCATTATGCACTAATTTGAAATTGTCAATGTGGGAAAACAATATTTCAACTTCCACTATATTGTGTGCACAAGGAAAGAGCCACTGATGCATAAATGTTATCGAGATAAGTTATGTCTTACAAACCCAGGAGTGAAAGTAATTAAAACAGGTGTGAGGTTTAATCCAACTGACCTCACCTGTAGCCCAGATAGACTTCTTTTAGATGCAGCTGAGTCATCAAAATATGGCATAGTAGAAATTAAATGTCCCAAAATTTTGGAAAGCAAATGTGTATCTTTCAATAATGAATTGAAAAAAGACCAGTTAAACTGGTTCTGTCTGCATTACAATGACACAGTGACATTTGTTCTAAGGAAAAGCCATCAGTATTACTGTCAAATACAGATGCAAATGGCTGTGATGAATGTTCCCTGGTGTGACCTTTTGGTTTAGTCAGATGTAGAGTGTGTAATTCTTAGAATTAGATTTGATGAATCTTTTTAAAACAGTATAATACACAAATTGATTGAATTTCATCACCAGTACATATGCCCTGAATATTTTGAGATGAACATTTGAAGGAATCCATCCCCAATTAAATTATCTGAATGAAGTGTTGTTATATGTGTTTGATGTTAGAAACATGGAAAGAAAAAGGGATGTACATAGGACAGTGACTATTTCTTATATTTTGCTTTGTACATAAATGTGCAATATGCTTTAGTTGATGTAATGTGTATAGGTATAAAAGAGTTTTATTACAAATGGCTAATGCATCAATCTACATAAAATATTTCATGCAAGACCTATTTTAATTTAACGTTTTTAACTTTTCATACTTCATGTAAATTTCAGTACCTCACGTCTACCATGTCTTATGTCACCTCATTAAATGAACTTTGCAATTAAAGTTTCTCTTTCAAACTTCTAGTCTTTCCATCAGCTTAGTTGTCATCTTTAGCATGCACTCTGGTCAGTTTGTGATAGGTTTTCCATTGCACTGCTTTTCTTACAGTAAAGCCATGGTGGATCAATAAATCCTGGTGATTATTATGATTGTCATATATAACATTGTCATCTTCATCAATATCATCATGATTACTTCGATACATATCCCTATTATCATTGATATTGCTATTCCTCCTGACTGAAATGCCACATTGGCATGCGCTTTTCAAATGGATATTTTTATTTCTACCAATGGTGCCCTGATGGATGTCTTAAAAATCTTACTTTTGCTGATCCAGCCATATTTACCAAGGGTTCAACATCTTGTTATCAGTCAAGTATAATTTCAGTATTCAGCAGTTGAAAGGAAAAATAAATGGTCGTATCTTGTTTCCTCAAATAGGTCTTAATCCCCATGGCGGGATCTTGTAATTTCTGTGGACCATTCAGCAGTCTGATTCCAGTGTGAATGATAACATAACTCACACCTAGATTAATTAGTTTCTTAGGCTTTTAGACAATGTATTTCACTGATAGTTGCACACCTAGGTACTTTTCGCTATTTACAATGTACAGATTTGGGTTATTCTAACTTACTGTGAATACATTTTGTTGGGTATTAATTTTCTTGGTTTTAGAAAACTGCATTTCCTTTGGTACTCTAATTCATTGGTCAGCCTTTTTTTCCATAGAATGATTATTTCTTCATTTCTTACATTATCTTAACAAATTTTTGTTTTGTAACAACTAGAAAACAAAAATGTGTACCCAATGAAAATTAATTAATCCACAGTAATTATCTCTTCTCCATTGTTCTTACATTTTGCTTTCAAACAAAATTACTCTGGTATGATACAATTTTTGTAAGAAAGTCTCTTTTGATCATAGAAAATATGCTATGCTAATGAAGAACAGTGGTAATCTTTGCTCTGGCATGCATCAGCTTTTCTCCATTAGCAAATAAAAAGGCATACAGCCAATCAGTATCAAAGAAAATTTCAAAATTAACCTCTTGACCCCATGAAACAGCTGTCAGTCATCTATTATGCGTTTGAACTTTTGAGCTGCTGATCAGTTTAACTACTAACTGGGTTCAAAACATTACTACTTTTGAGCTGCCGATCAGTCTAACTGCTAATCGGATTTAAAGCATTGCTACTTTTGAGCTGCTGATTAGTCTAACTGCTAACTGGGTTTAAAGCATTACTACTTTGGAGCTGCTGATCAGTCTAACAGCTAACTGGGTTTGAAGCATTACTTCATATCTAGACTAGCAGTGCATCTTCTGCTTTTTCATTGTATAATTTATAGTTTTAAGTATTGTTACGAATATGTAATTAAATCGCTTGTGTGTTAGTTTTAAATTCTTTTTATTTTATTTTTGTTTCATTTTATTGTAATGATTATTTTCACTGGATTTGATATTTTTGGAAAAAATATCAGTCTGATTAGAATGTAAAAGTATGACTTAAGCACTATTTTTAGCTCACTCTGTTTCATAGATCTTGTAAACACCAAGATCAAACAATTGGCTATTACCAATGTCATTTTCTGATTGCGTGATGGCTCTAATTTGTAAACAACTTTTTTTATTGAATCTTATAGTAAGATTCGCTAAGTCTTTTAAGGCATGCGTGCAAATTATCATTTTTTTTTAATGCAATGTTCAAATTAGTGGTCACATAATCCATCACGTGAGCTACCATGTGATCTAAAATCAAGGCTTAAAACAGCCAATTGGTATTAGATTTATTCAGTCATAATTTTTACACCTCAGAGCTCAAGGTGTTTTATTGTTGAAGCCAGATTGTTTTTGAAGTTCATTTGTTTTTTGGAATTTAATAATTTATTCTCTAGAAGACTAAATAAGTGTACTTTTTTATAAAAGTTCTGGGACAAAGAAATTCAGTGGAAATTTATTCTGGAATTCTGAACGGAAACATAAATTGTGATTCAACGAGGATCTGTTGCAGTAAGTTCAACGACCTCATCTGACGTCATCGCCTCCATATTGGAATTTCATCGAGATTCAAACCTGGATTCAATTAGAACTGTTTAGTGATAGGACTTATATTTTCAACTTTAGGATTATTTTTGGATTATATTCACAAACCGTAAGTCCTATTTCCTATTTTTACATTGTTTTCTAGGGAAATAAATCATTTTTGTCAAATTTACAAAGCTTGTTGGCTTCACTCTTTTCTTTTGTTACTTTTGTACGAGCCTACACATAACAATATATCTAACTGAAAGTTTCCATCCGTTTTTCATTTTAAAAATTCCAGAAATTTAAATTTTCTTCTTTTGTTCACAAGAAATAATTCCTAATTAGTGGCCAGAGCAATCTGTCTTTTTCGAACAGTTCATTAACAGAAGAGTACTTGAGTCTATCTTTAAAATGGCTTGCAATAAATTATTTCATTGTTACAAATTGATACTGTTCTATTTTTGTATAATTTTGACACATTTCAAAATAAAGAATATATAAAATATTTAAAAATGAACATGTTTGTCATTATTTGTAAGAAATTGGTTGCACAAAAGCATCAGATATAGTTATTTTGCAAGTGATTGCCAAGTTTTGTAAACAAATTCAGAGATTAAAAATGTACAAATAAAATACACATATCTAGATAAGCAAATGTGAATTGATTAAAAATGTACAAATAAAATACACATATCTAGATAAGCAAATGTGAATTGAATAAATTATTTTGTGATTTTAAAATTCAATGCCAAAAGATAAAAATAAGTTTGTCACACAAAATCAGATTGGCAAAAATGACCACATATTTATCACTTATTCTAATTGATGAAAGTTTGAATTTTCATTTCTATTCTTGTATAAAATTCAAAACTATTACCATTTAAGTGATATACTTTTATAATTCCTTCAGTCACAACAAATAGCATTGTCATTTTCCCGCTTGTTAATATATCCATTCAGTCACTCAGTTATATCTATCTATCTATTTATCCATCCATCTATCTATCTATCTATCTATCTATCTATCTCTTTGTCTGTCTATCCATATATCTTTCTATCTATCTCACTTTGCACTGAATCTATCTGAAATCTGATCACGTTTTGTTTTTCAGAAATGCACAGCAGACTGGTATAAAAAGCAGTGTATCAGCATCACAGGTCACAAATAAGCTTGCTAAATAGTGCATGGATGTCCTTACTGTAAATTTATTCATGGAACAGTCTACAAATTTGAGTTTATATGACCCTTACTCTACAGAAATCGTTGCTATGGAGTGAGTGTCTTCAGACAGATTCAGAGAGTGGCATGCTTAAACTTTACAGACATTCTTTAAAACAATAATGAGGATTATGTTATTGAAATCAGGAATATCAATTTTAATGCAGCTACAGTTCCTCATTTTTATTTGCTGACATAGCACGGCAGTGGCAAAGCGTTGTCTGTGATTTTATCTTCTGCATCATCCCAAGTATTACTTCTTAAGAATCTGTATTTATTCATGTAAGGAGATGATTTATTCAGTACTTTTCATTATAACTCCTTTAATTTCAGTGAGCTATTAAATTAATAAAAACACAATGTTTTATTAGCTTGCCATAAGGTGGAGTGTAATGTGTTATGATGCTGTCCATCTGTCAGTTGCCATTTTTGTTTCCACATGGTAACTTGAGTTCTCCATGATCTAGAGTTACCAGACATTCTGGACGTCTTGCATGTGCTGTAATGAAATCTGTTAATTTTGTGCTCAAAAGGTCAAAGGTCAAGGTCACTGTGAAGAAGAAAAATGGTTTCCATATTTTCCACTATTTACAGTAACTGATCTTTATGGATAGCTTGTACATGGGGAAATAATGTGACCTATAAATTTATTTTGGAGTCAGTAGGTCAAAGGACAAGGCCACTGTGACTAGAAGAAATAAAATGGTTTCTGCACAAAGATTTCTGTCTTTTATGATATACATTACAACTATGTTTGTGTATGACTTGCACATTGGGAGAGAAAGAATCTGATTGATCTTGGGATAAAAGATCAAGGTCACTTTAAAAATGATGATCAAGGTCACTTAAACTGAAGATGGTTTCTGCACAAGAACTTGAGTTTTCTGCCATCTACAGTTATTAAACTTTGTGAATGGCTTGCACTTTTAGTTAGGAAAAGATCTATCATTTTGGGGTCAATAGGTTAAAGATCCAGGTCACTGACTGCAAGAAGAAATTTGGTTTCTGCACAAAATTTCAGTTGTTGACCATGTACCTGCACTAATGTTTGTGGCTACCTTGCACATTGTGAAAGAAATATGAAAAAGTCACAGTTCAAAGACACTTTGAATGAAACAAAATGTCTTTGCATAATAACTTTGGCACTGGACCATGTACCCAGACCAGAGGTTGTGGAAGGCCAGCACTTAAATTATGGATGAGGCATATCGATTTTCGGGTCAAAACACTCAAGGTCAGAGACATTGTGGATGCAGAAAAACTTTTGTTCTGAAGTAGGTTTCTTGACCAAATTTTGTAGATGGATATCAGTACTGGAGCCTAAAGATCTGAGATCATTGTGAAGGAAAGTATGAAAAGAAAATAATGGTTTCAACACCTTAAGTTTAGTTCAAAACCACATACTTGGAGCAAATGTTCAGACCAGTAAGACCTGTTGATGAATAAGCTCCAGAAATCAACCATACCCTACAAGTGCCTCCATAGAGGACCATTTAACATTGGATAGGCATAATATGTACCATTCAAAGTAATCTTATGTGTCCATGAAGAACTTGTGACATAAGAGGCAGCATATTTCTTTCCTTGTTGTTCAAAGATTTATTTCAGAAGAGTAGAATTTTACCAAGAAACTCATAAAATTAATAGATTCAGTGAAACAGTTTCACCCAGTGGAAATCAGGACCAAACCTGTACACCATTGTTTTGGATCCTAATCAGCATGTACCAGATCCTAATCAGTATGTACTGTATGGAAATATCATATACTGTATAGATATAATTATAGTTGTTCATATTTTCTACCCACAAGTACATATTTGCATGATTTTGTTGCTTGTTTCCACCCATGTTCAACTTCAGAACTATTGGTCTGAATGAGAAACTATTGGACTGAATGAGATGAAATATAATAGACTGATTGATATTCTTTAATAAGTGTTGTTTTATTGTTTTTTTTGCCTTACATGTGAGTACTTTAAGTGTGTTTGCCCAACTTCAATTACAACTTATTATACTGTGAGACTTATTTTCAGTTTCCTTTTCATACATTCACAGTGACTGAAGGAATGTGGTCATTGGTATACATTTTTGTTTAAAAATAATTCAGGACCTTTTTCTTTTTACTATTTTTCATCGGTATGCTGTACATCATAGCCATTTTAACTTGGACATGAGAGAGTTGTTAGAGCCATTTTTGACTTGGACATGAGAGACTTGGTATAACCATTCTTGACTTGGACATGAGAGACTTGTTATAGCCATTTTTTGACTTGGATATGAGACTTGTTATAGCCCTTTTTAACTTGGACATAAGACTTGTTATAGCCATATTTTGCTTGGATATGACAGAATTCTTGTAGCCATTTTGACTTGGACATGAGGGACTTGATAATGCCATTTTTGACTTGGACATGAGAAACTAGTTATAGCCATTTTAACTTTGAATGTGAGAGACTCGTTATAGCCATTTTTGACTTGGACATAAGAGACTTGTTATAGGTTTTCTGACTTGGAGAAGAAAGACACTTTATAGTGGGCTAATGATTACCATAAATGGTTTTCAAATCCCCAAACTCCACCAACCTATCATAGGTTGTCAGTTAATGTTTGTTTATTCAGAATTCATATAGCCCACTGACCAGTCTCAAGCCAGGCTTTGTGTCAACATTGCATAATCACACTTGAGGTGCTAAGTCTTTGGAATGGAGGTTCACTAATCAGCTGAAATTTGGTCATTTTCATAATAAATCATAGACATTAGAATTAATACAACTTCACTATTTTCATTCTGTTCTGATGCTAATTTAAACTTAAACTGAATCTTAATCCCATATTAAGTGGTACATTTTTCAAAAGAAAACTGAGTTCAAAGCAATCACTAGTGAGTAGGTTTGTTTGTCTTGGATGTGGCAATTTGTCAGATTGTCACTTTGTCTTTATGTTGTGATAATTCATCATTTTGTCAATCTCTGATATCAAACTATTAAGTCTGCTTTAAGATGAAATATAAAATATACACTGCATTCTTTTTGTATACAAAATATCTCCCATTTGTGAACCAACTTAAAAACATGCCCTCTGCCCACCATTTTAACTTTACTAGTCATAGATCAGAAGAATTTATGCAATGGCATGTTGTTCATAATGATTCATCATCCATCATCATCAGTCATCATCAGTTATCATCAGTCATCTGTCCTCCACTTGCTAGCACAAGTTTGTTATCGCTATGACAAAATTGTTTGGATGATTGCCGTGGGACTTTATACACACATTTGCCCCATAGCTGATCCTGAATGAAAATGGTGCCTGTCAGACATCTGTTATGGCTGCTATGATGTCCATATTAAAATTTTGTTATCACTACTTCTAAAGGTTGGTCATATTAAAATGGGCTTTTTGTTTAAAAACTTCTTATTATGTCCAGTTGGTCCATTGGACATAATAAAATGGTACTTATCTGACAGCCAGTGTGGCCACCATGATGGCCAGCTTGAACATGTTTGTTGTCACAACTTCTGTCTATATAGGTTGTCATATTGATAGGATGGTTTCACTAAAAGACTTTTTATGATGTCCGAAATAAAATTGGTGTTAATAAGATGTCCAGTGTCAGAGTCATTGTGACAGTCTTAAAAATGTTGTTGTTGCAACGTATTCAGAATTGATAGCCAGATGGGATTTTCACTGAAATACTTATTTTATTGATCTATGAATTGGCAGAATATTACTATTCCCCAACAACACCACCTTACCTGCTTTATGGGGAGTTATTTTCTTATTTTTTTTAAAATCCTGACTTTAATTTGGCTTCTATTACATTTACATGTATAGATATATAATTAAAAATAAAACAAAAAAAACATACACCCTTACATTCACACTGTCACACAACCAGGTCGTTATTAAATTACGAGATTATCTCAGAATGGTAACAATACAAATTATGAGTTAGTGCATTCTATTTATGATACTGAAACTTGAATGATGTCTCTATGTTTTCTCTACATCTGTTCAATTGTACAACTGAGCTGTATATTTTTTCAACCTTTTGTTGCATCAAACAAACTTCTGATGTGAAATTGGGGTATTTTGATGCATTATCAATTTGGGAAGCAAGAGTAGAAAATTAATAAACCCATAGAAATTGTCTTTTCAAGTATAAAAAATTTGGTTAAGAAATTTTTATATTTGGAATATTAATTTTGATCCAAATGACAAGTGATTTCCAGAACTACTCATTAACTAGACATTTATAAAACAAGTGCTCCATATGTTCTTTTCCATCTTTACCAAAGTACACCTGTCATCATCAATGACGTGGATTTTGTTTTTAATAAATGGATTTGTGGCAATCGCAAATCTGAATTGAAAATGAAGCAATGTTGTACCTTTTTGTGCAGTCGTTTGCCATAATGAAAGATTATTTACACTTGTTTTACAACAAATTGTGCAACCAAACTTTATTGACCTAATTTCGCTTTTTCCATGAGGTTCTTATATCTGAGATTTGATTGAATCTTAAATCATTTTTTATTGCATGGAGTGAGCCATGAACATCATGTTTCCATTTCCAAAAATGATGATATTTTTGACTAATATCAAAATACTGTAGGAAATTATTAGTATGTCTTCTTTACTTTCAAACTTACTAATGATCTGTGAGTATCAAAAGACATTGAGGAAGTACGTATCCATTTGATCACCATCTAAAGTTATTGTTGATATGGTCATGTAGGCACATTTACTCATCTTAAATATTATGTTTTTTCTAATATTTAATACTAATATAAAATAACTAAAGTCTATTCAACTTTTATTATTGAATGCTCTGTTCCTTAACTGTCATCAAGAAACTTCCAGATGAAAGATATCGATCATTATGGGTTTTTGCAATGGTGGCCATGTACTAAACTGTGTCAAGAAAGGAGGATGTTGGGTCAAAGTGTCACAATAATAGGGTAGTGCAGATTTTTTTTTTCAACATGCACAACTTTCATTGTGACACCACAGCACCAAATAAAGTGAATAATCGCCATTTAAAGGTCTGTGTAATCAAATGCTTAAAAGCTTCACCCATTACTTAAATAGCCGGTACTGAATGCATACATGACATATGTGACTTTTACTATAGTAAATGATTGAAAACAATTAATGTTAACCAAATTCAAAATATTCTGTAAGAAATATTCTTCAAGTAATGAAGGCTCTTTTTTTCCATAGCGGTAAGGTATAAACAAGAACTTGCCAAAAGTTATTATAGATAAATTCACTGATTTATATCATTTTGATTTTCTTCTTATTTAAATATACAAGTACCTCTGATTTTTCTAAAGTTTCACTTAGAAACCACATTTTTCCACAGGCTCTATTGATTTAACATCATTTACTTTATCCAGTTTATTTAGCCCTTGCTCTACAAAGTCATTGATATGAAGTGAGTGTCTTCAGACAGATTCAGAGAGTGGCGTGCTTAAACTTTACAGACATTCTTTAAAACAATAATGAGGATTATGTTGTTGAAATCAGGAATATCAATTTTAATGCAGCTACAGTTCCTCATTTCTATTTGCTGACATAGCACAGCAGTGGCAAAGCGTTGACTGTGATTTTATCCTCTGCATCATTCCGGGTATTACTTCTTGAGAATCTGCATTTATTCATGTAAGGAGAGGATTTATTCAGTACTTTTCATTATGACTCCTTTAATTTCAATGAGCCATTGAATTTCTAAAAACACTATGTTTTATATGCTCGTCATAAGGTGGAATGTAATATTTTATGATGCTGTCCATCTGTCAATTGTCGGTTTTGTTTCTACATGGTAACTTGAGTTCTCCACCATCAAGAGTTACCAGACATTGTAGATGTCTTGCATGCTGTGTAATGAAGTCTGTTAATTTTGTGGTCAAAAGGTCAAGGTCACTGTGAAGAAAAAAAATGGTTTTCATCAACGTTTTCGTCTGTTTACAGTAACCAATCTTTATGGATAGCTTGTATATGGGGAAATAATGTGGACTATAAATTTATTTTGAGTCAATAGGTCACAGGACAAGGTCACTGTGACTGGAAGGAAAAATAATGGTTTCTGCACAAAGATTTCAGTCCTATGTGATGTACATTACAATCATGTTTGTGCATGACTTGCACATTGGGCGAGAAAGAATTTGATTGATCTTGGGGTTAAAGATCAAGGTCACTTTAAAAATGAAGATCAAGGTCACTTTAAAAATGATGATCAAGGTCACTTTAACTGAAGATGGTTTCTGCACAAGAACTCAAGTTTTCTGCCATCTACAGTTATCAAACCTTGTGATTGGCTTGCACTTTGAGTTAGGAAAAGACCTATCAATTTTGAGGTCAATGGGTCAAAAATCAAGGTTACTGATTGCAAGAGAAAAATTGGTTTCTGCAAAAAGTTTCAGTTCTTGATCATGTATCTTCACTAATGCTTGTGGCTGCCTTGCACGTTGTGTAAGAAATATGAAAAGGTCACGGTTAAGGACACTTTGAATGAAACGAAATGTCATTGCATAATAACTTTGGCACTGGACCATGAACCAAGACCAGAGGTTGTGGAAGGCCAGCACTTAAATTATGGATGAGGCCTTCTGATTTTTGGGTCAAAACACTCAAGGTCAGAGACATTGTGGATGCAGAAAAACTTTTGCTTTGAAGTAGGTTCCTTGACCAAACTTTGCGGATGGATATCAGTACTGGAACCTAAAGGTCTGAGATCATTGTGAAGGAAAGTATGAAAAGAAAATAATGGTTTCTACACATTAAGTTTAGTTCAAAACCACATACTTGGAGCAGATGTTCAGACCAGTAAGACCTGTTGATGAATAACTCCAGAAATCAACCATACCCTACAAATGCCTCCATAGAGGACCATTTAACATGGATAGGCATAAAATGTAACATTCACAGTAATCTTATGTGTACATGAAGAACTTGTGACATGGGAGGCAACATATTTTTTTTTTCCTTGTTGTTCACAACTTTATTTCAGAGGAGTAGAATTTTACCAATGAACTGATGAAAATATAAGATTCAGTGAAACAGTTTCACCCAGTGGAAATGAGGACCAAACCTGTATATCAGTGTTTTGGGTCCTAATCAGTATGTACTGTATGGAAATATCATATAATGTATAGTTGTAATTATCCTTGTTCATATTTTCAGCCCAACTGTGCATATTTACATGATATCTTTGCTTTTTTCCACCCATGTTTAACTTCAGAACTATTGTAATGAATGAGAAGCTCTTGGACTGAATGAGATGAAATATAAGAGAATGATTTATATTCCATAATAAATTTTGTTTTATTGGTTATTTTGGCCTTACATGTGAGTATATTCCAGAGCGTTTGCCCAACTTCAACTTGTTATGCTGTGAAACTTGCTCTCGGTTTCCTTTTTTATAAGTTCACAGTGACTGAAGGATTGTGGTCATTGGTACACATTTTGCTTAAAAATAATTCAGGACCTTTTTCTTTTTAATGTTTATCATTGGTATGCTATATGTTATAGTCATTTTTGACTTGGACATGAGAGACTTGTTATAGTCATTTTTGACTTGGACACAAGAGACATGATATAGCCATTTTTGACTTGGACATCAGAAACTTGTTATAGCTATTTTTGACTTGGATGTGAGATTTGTTATAGCCATTTTTAACTTGGTCATGAGACTTGTTACAGCCATTTTTTGGGCATGAGACTTGTTATAGCTATTTTTAACTTGGACATGAGACTTGTTATAGCTATTTTTTACTTGGACATGAGAGACTTGTTGTAGCCATTTTTGACTTGGACATGAGGGACTTGTTATAACTATTTTGATTTGAACATGACAGATTTGTTGTAACCATTTTTTACTTGGATGTGACAAACTTGTTATAGTCATATTTGACTTGGACATGAGAGGCATGTTATAAGTTTTCTGACTTGGACATGAAAGACATTTTATAGTGAGCCAGTGATTAACATAAGTGGGTTTTCAATTCCCCAAGCTCCTCCAACCTACCATAGGTTGTCATTTAATGTTTGTTTATTCAGAATTCTTTGAGCCCATTGACCATGTCTCAAGCCAGGCTTTGTGTGAATGCTGCTTAATCATACTTGCGGTGCTAGGTCTTTTGAATGGAGTTTCACTAATTGGCTGACTGGTCATTTCTGGTCATGACTAATTGGTCATTTTTACTATAAAAGATACACATTAGAATTAATACAACTTCACTATTTTCATTCTATTCTCATGCCAATTCAAACTTAAACTGAAAAGTAACCTTATATTAAGTGGTACATTTTTCAAATGAAAACAGATTTCGAAGCAATCACTAAATTAGCAAGTCGGTTTGGTTGTCTTGGATGTGGCAATGTGTCATTTTGTTACGCTTCGTCTTTATATTATGGTAATTCATCATTTTGTCAGTCTCAGATATCGAACTATTGATGCCTGCTTTAAGATGAAATATAAAATGTACACTATGTTCTTTGTAGACAAAAGCCTCAATTACAAATTCCCATTTGTTAACAAAATTACAAAATGCCCTCCCCCCATCATTTTTAACTGTACTGGTCATAGGTCAGAAGAGCTTATGCAATGGCATGTTGTCCATCATCAATCATCATCTGTCATCCTCTGTCATCATGTGTCATCATAAGTCATCTGTCCTCCACTTGCTAGCACAAGTTTGTTATCACTGTGACAGAACTGCTTGGATGATTGCCATGAGACTTTATACACACATTTATCCCAAGGTCTAGCCAGTCCTACATGAAAATGGTGCCTCTCTGGCATCTATTATGGCTGCTATGATGTCCATATTAAAAAAAATTTTTTATCACTCCTCCTGAAAGGTTGGTCATATTAAAATGGGCTTTTTGTTTAAAGACTTCTTATTATGTCCGGTTGGTCCATTGGACATAATAAAATGGTACTTATCTGACAGCCATTGTGGCCACCATGATGGTCAGCTTGAACATGTTTGTTGTCACAACTTCTGTCTATATAGGTGGTCATATTGATAGGATGGTTTCACTAAAAGACTTCTTACGATGTCCGAAATAAAACAGGTGTTAATAAGATGTCCAGTGTCAGAGTCATTGTGACAGTCTTAAAAATGTTGTTGTAGCAACTTATCCAGAATTGATAGCCAGATGGGATTTTCACTGAAATATTTATTTTATTGATCTATGAATTGGCAGAATATTACTATTCCCCAACAACACCACCTTACCTGCTTTATGGGGAGTTATTTTCTTATTTTCTTAAATATCCTGACTTCAATTTGGCTTCTATTACGTTTACAAGTGTAGATATATAATTAAAAACAAAATAAAAATAATTAAAAAAAACATGCATACACACATTCACTCTCATACACAGCCAGGCTGTTATTAAATTACAAGATTATGACAGAATGTAACAATACAAATTATGAGCTATTGCATTCTATTTATGGTACTGAAACTTGAAAAATGTCTCTACATTTTCTCAACATCTGTTCAGTTGTACAACTGAGCTGTATATTTTTTCAACCTTTTGTTGCCTTAAAGAAACTTCTGATGTGAAATTGGGATATTTTGATGCATTATGAATTTGGGAAACAATAGTAGAAAATTAATAAGCTCATAGAACTTGTCTTTTCCAGTAAAAAATATTTGTACAAGAAATTGTTATATTTGGAATATACAACAAATGATTTCAAGAACTACTTATTGACTAGATGGTTATAAAACAAGTGCTCCATATGTTCTGTTCCATCTTTACCAAAGTACACCTGTCATCATCAATTATGTGGATTTTGTTTTTAATAAATCGATTTGTGGTGGTCGTAAATTTAAAATGAAAACGGAGCAATTTTGTACCTTTTGTGAAGTAGTTTGCCATAATGAAGGATTCTTTCCACCTTTTTACAACAAATTGTGCACACAAACTAATTGACCAAATTTAGCTTTTTCCGTGAGGTTCTTATATCTGAGATTTGATTGAATCTTAAATCCGTTTTTGTTGCAAGGAGTGAAAATTTGTCTAGAGCCATGAACATTATGTTTCCATTTCCAAAATGATGATATTTTTGAAGAAATATCAAAATACTGTAGGAAATTATTAGTATGTCTTCTTTACTTTCAAACTTACTAATGATCTGTGAGCATCAAAAGACGTTGAGGAAGTACGTATCCATTTGATCACCATCTAAAGTTATTGTTGATATGGTCATGTAGGCACATTTACTCATCTTAAATATTATGTTTTTTTTTTCTAATATTTAGTACTAATATAAAATAACCAAAATCTATTAAACCTTGATTATTGAATGCTCTTCCCCTTAACTGTGATAAGAAACGTCCAGACGAAAGATATCGATCGTTATGGACTTTTACAATGGAGACCAAGTACTAAACTGGGGCAAGAAAGGAGCATGTTGGGTCAAAGTGTCAGGGTAGTAAAACAAAAATTTTGAAAATGCACGGCTTTCATTGTGACACCACAGCGCACGACATTCAATCCGGTTTGTATTGGATCACACCTTTTGATTGATCTCGTCCAAAAATGTCCACATACTTTAACATTGAGTTTTGCCGCATGTGTTTGTTGGGGCATGTAAATAATGACCTTGCACAGGAATTTGGTTGTCAGAGGAGTTAAATAAAGTGAACAATTGCCATTTAAAACTGTGTAATCAAATTCTTAAAACTACACCCATTACTTAATAGCCGGTACTGAATGCAGACATGACATTATATGACTTTTAGTATAGTAAATGATTGAAAACAATGGTAATCAAATTCAATATATCCTGTAAAAAATAGTCTTCAATCGATGAAGGCTCTTTTTTCCATAGGGGTAAGGTATAAACAAGAACTTAAATATCTAAGAACCTCAGAATTTTCTAAAGTTTCGCTTGTAAACCACATTTTGCCACAGGCCCTGTTGACTTAACATTATTTACTTTATCCAAGCGATTTTTATGTAACAAATAAATGAATACAAATGAATCCTTTTTAAACCTTTTTTCTCTAAAAGAAATTAAATGTGTCTTTTCTTTTCACCAGCTCACTTTTATCACCCCAAATAAATCAAAAATAATAATTTGTTCAATTCATTTTCTATGTATGTGGGAGGATTTTGCAGAGCTGAGAAATGAAGAATAAATTTAGGCAAAGTCAGTGGTTTTATTAAAGTATTTTTTCCAGTAAATAATAAATTTCTCCTACCACAGCAGTTCAACACCTTTTTCGCTTCTTGCATACTTGAGCTGTTTGATAACCTTAAAAATTAAGGAAAATTATTCCTAATAAGCTAAAGGTCGAAGTAGACCAAGAAATATGAATTTCTGGATGTATATTTTTGCATCTGAGAAGTTTTCAAATTTCCTATCCATATGGCTTTGGAATTAGAGACAGCATAATGGATTCTTGAGATCAAGGAAGAGCCTTTAAAAGTCTGCATTGTGTACATAAGAGAATGTAGTGAACCATCCAGTATTTGAAAAGCAAACGTGTATGCGATCTAATCTAAATCCATTTCATTATTTGAAAAAAAAAAATATTTGATCTTTCTGTTCTTTTTAACATCGACAGAAGTTTAATTCTTATGATAAATAATTAAGGTCTCTCAGCACAGCAGCCATCTAGAAAATTTTGGTATTGCTTCTAGTCCAGAATGGAAAGTAACATCTTGAGATGAGCTTCGGAATATGTTCGCGTAGGTCGCCAAGGACCTGTATAGTTTCCTCACGAATGATTTGAGTGGACTCGTAGGGCCTAGGTATCGCATGGGCACAGTAATTTAAACGATTAGGAAAAATGTAAAGTAAAATTCTGCCAATGATATATGGGGAGCAATGCCGCAAAGCTGTATGCGAACACCAGGAACTAATTCCTAATTTTATAGCTGGCCTCAAATGTGTCAAAGATATGTTACAGCTGAGACAAACTGCACGCTTATATCTCACAGAGGACTTCGAACAAATGTTAGCACCGCTGCTCAAGCCCACACGTGACACCGCGGAAGAGGTAACGAAAGTTGCGGAAACTGCTGTGGTGAAGGTGGGTCCGGTTGCCAGGGCAGCCCAAGTCACTGAACAACTGCCACAACTGATGGAGAAATTCCAATAAGGCACTTTGGGAATGGATGAAGACGTCAGAGCTGCACTTCAGAATATTCAACCACCATTCCAGCAAATGTTAAAATCACTACAGCAACATTTTACTGAACCAGATTGTCAGTGAATCTCTGAAAATCCTAAAATGTCGCCATTAAGATGCATTTCACAGTGGAACAGGTCATACAGAAAAGCCATCAATTATCAAATATGTATGGACCAATGAGTATAGAGTGAAATTACTAGGTTTAAAAAGGTCGATTGCCCGATGTTTGTTAATTATAATAGAATACTTGAAGCAGCTAAAATAAGAAGCTGACGTTGATGAATGCAATGCAATGTTTGTAAAATGTATGCAAGAAGTAGATAAATGAAGACTCAGAAAACGACCTTGCGCACATCAACATGAAACACAAATTAAATGTTTTCCACTCTGCTATTCCAACGAACAATTATAAATCTCTCTCTCTCTCTCTCTCTCTCTCTCTCTCTCTCTCTCTCTCTCTCTCTCTGTGTGTGTGTGGAGGAATGCCCCCACTGTGAGGATTGGTTGTGGGGGATTGGTTGGGGTGCTTCCAATATTATAATTAAACTATTATAGAAGTCCCACCCAGGCTCGATTTTGGTTGGAAGTTAAATTAGTGAAGGACAGACATACAGCTCCGAGCCCCCAGTCAGCAATGCCGACGGTTAAATGGTTAAATATACAAAAAGGGTGAAATTCAATGAATAACAATTTACTAACAATTCAATAGTCGATTCTAATTTCCCAAGTACACTCCTTCTACTCGACCCCTTAATAGCCTATTGCATCACTTGATTCGTAGTGTGAGATAGATTTCCACCTGTCCTTGTATTCTACTCTTAGGCGTATTTTTCTCTCCTACTTCTCCCAATTCCTTCTCCTCTTCCTCCCCGACTTTCTCCAAATTTCTTCTCCTCCTCCTCGACTTCTCTATACTCCTCCCCCTCCTCGACTTATCTATGCTCCTTCTCCTCCTCCTCCACTTTCTCCTCCAGACTACTTTTCCTCCTCCTCCCCTTCTATCCACCTTCTCTCACCGACTAGACTTTTGTCGACTCCGGTTGCTCTGGTAGTCCCACTTCCGTCTCCACCTCTTGGAGACTCGGGACTGAACTGAACCGGAAGTTCTGTCCCCCAAAAAGCTTCCTGTGAAAACACAAGGACGGTACAATATTTTTCCTTAGCCGTCTCATCTCACACTATGCACAGCCTATCATCAGATAACAGCTATTAAATTTCTTCGGTCACGCATTCATTCACATCGTAATACTCGTACGTTCTTGTATGGTAAAACAATGTCATAATAAAAGCACGGTATCAATTACTTCTCATACATACATCATATATTGCTTCACATCAGTACATATTCCTAATCCCATTATACTAAACAATATCACAATAATCAGACGCATTTCTTTACATTTCAACTCATACAAAGTATACAAATATTCAAAGATCCATGCTCTGATATATTCATACATCTATTGTAACTAATCTTACATACTTCAATCATTTTCCCAAACTCACAATTCAAGCATGCGTAAATTCTAACATAACGCATTACTAAATGTACTGGTTTACTACGAAGTAATCTAATAGCGAATTGCAAAATTAATTCTGACCACAAGCTAACAATCTACATAATTCTCTACGTAAAAATCAAACCCATTTCTCAAATACGCATGTAATTGATACACTACAAAGGTAATTCTACATACAAAACGATCCCAGTAATTACGTATACATGCTACAAATAATTACAAATATGATGCCATAATATTCTGCAAAAATCAGCAAAAAATTTACTGACCTTTCCGAAGCTTTTCTTCCCTTAGAATCTGTTCTAAGTTTTACCGCCAAATTACGAGTGGCATCTCGGAGTAACCCTATCTCTTCAGAAATCTTCCCAGGAGAAACTAACTTTTTGCTTATAAGTTATAATTTGGATCTAAATTGTAATCACTCCCTCTATCTCAATTCCGATTGGATGTTGCTGTGAACCGATCCAATCAAACTTAGCAGACAATGTCCTCTCGCTGTCTGTCCACGTGGGGACGGATGAGAACACACCCCATTCTCCCTGCGGGCTTCCTTTGATCTCTGAACAAATGTTTAACACCTAGGTGTGAATACTACAAACCTTTGTCAAATGACACGAGCGGTCGCCTACTCCAACTCCAACTTCCGTTGGGTCACGGTAACCTTGCATAAGGGATTAACACTAGCCCGCGGAAATGTTTAGTCATCAAACACATGGCTTGCTTATACATGACTGTAATATCCTAATTTATACACGACCCCACAGCTGGACTTAGCAAACGTGACACCCTCTCTCTGATAAAATAGCATACACTGTGCTTGTATTCTCTTATATAGTCTCTATATGCGCACAAGATCAACAAAATCTGAATTACTCAAAGATTCTCGAACAATTTCAATCTTTATATTAAAATATTCTGACCTAATCATTTTATTGGGCCAATCAACAATTAGGGCGTGTATAATACCTCACCGGGACAAATGCACTCCTAGTTTCATGTGATATTTTCATGCCCTCCGTTCAATCTAAATGCATGGCATACTTGACCGAAATAGTTGATAACCTGACCTAGGCAATCACCCTTGATTCATGAATGGAATTTTTTACAGCGAATGGTACTCTACACTTGCGACGTGACCTCAGCTTTAAAGTGCGTTCTGTAGTGTTAGAATTACAAATCATTATAATAGGGTCATTAACCCAAATGACTTAAATAATACTATATTACATTTATTAGATAAGATATCCGCAACAATACACACTTTGTTTTCATTTCGCCATTGACTAGTGTATGCCTTTCTATATGGTTTGCTATAACCACGTCTAAACTCAGATAATGTTTTCATTGTATGGGTGGCCGTTTTTACATATATTCGAAGTACTACAGCAGTATAAGACCAAGTCTGCATCGTACTCTGCACGTGTGCCGTAGCAGTCATTAAACCCAGTTCCAGAAATGCTTAAGTTTTCTCGATAACGCATATTATTGACATACTGAAGCAAAGGTCATTATCAACTTTAGACATTAAACTCTGCTCTTACGGTCGCATATATCCTAATTTTTAAAAAGCAGTTGGAGTTTGCAATAGACCTGTCATGAAACATTGATATTAAAACGTTTGTAAACTGATGATTCAAAATCCATTCACCCAGTACACAACTGACAATATCATTGTTTACGGGTTTCTGGCATATAACATTAATACCGAAAAAAATCTAGTATTCATGGTCATAAGTTTTACAATGCTGTTGTACGGGTGATGCATTATTACATGTCCATTTTAAAAGTAATCCAAATAAAAATGTAGGAGACTTTGAGAAGAAGATACTGAAATACTAAATACAACGATACAGCCTTAAAGGGCGGAGCCTGTGCAACGCAAACCATGTATAGGGTCAGTAAAATCAGTTAACACTCAAACTTCGTACTCTGTATGTTTTCTTCCTGTACATTATAAGCTGTCTCTGTTCTATATATAAATTAGTGAAAAGTATACAAGGCGCCTTATTTACATCCAACATTGCCAATGTCAAACCTTGTTGCTCCTATGGACTTCCCGTACGGTGTCCGAAAAGGTCCAACTGACTATGGTTTTAATTTTACACGGCACAGAAGTAACGAGGTCAACATGATCTCGTCTGGGGGACTGAACACTACGAAGGTATAAAGAAATAAAATGGAGATATTCAAGTAGCATGTAAAGTTTCAAACTGGATCGAACGTGGCTCCGAAATAGTTTCGTGTGATATGGCAATCAAAGCAACTTCATTGGGTAATGCAGGAAAAGCTAACGGTGTAGATGTTACTTTGGTCATTAATGATTTTGTAGAATATTAATAGGATTTGTTATGAAAGCGTTTTACTTGAAGTTGATATCCATCGAAGTTTTCCAAACAAAATACCTGCCATTCATAGCTAAACAGAATCGACGACATGGTAAGCAAAGCAATACACGACTTTGAGGAGTTTATTGTAACCATGGACGAGTACGACGGATTCATAGATATAAACGAAATTAGGGGGGAAATAACATTTCAACGAATTAATACGTTTGAAACGAAATAAAGCTGGACAACGAGGAACTGAAAAAAAATATTTGAAGGAAGGGATTAAATTGAAAACGAGAAACAAGAAACGTTGGAGAGAAGATTTAATTTTGGAAAAGATCACAGCAAAGATACATATAATTATGATACAGTCGAAGGTGTGAAAGAGAACGAAGTCTATTTTACTAATACAATTTACGATGGAACTGATATACTATCTATATCTCTACAATATATTATGTTTATATGTATTAACATCTATAAAAGAAACCAATATCTATTGACTCTATAAACGACCAGAATGAGTAAGGACTGTTTTAATGTCTGATTTTTGCAACCTTTAATTGCATATTCATTTTTTCAAGTTCAATATGGATGAAATTTAATAAAAGAATTTTTTCGTGTTCTAAGCATTCTTAGTCTTATATGAGGAATTTATGTAATGTTTTCTCTTTTTTTAAATTGACAACTTTCATTCTATCTTTGGGGGTTTTTTTAAATATAAATTTTAGCAGCTTGTGCACCCCGTCTACATAACAAAACTCAAAGTAGTGCAGAGGTTTGCTTTCACTAGCGTCAGCACATGTGAATGTTTAGGTTTACCGAAATAAATCTGTAAAATTGGAATATCCTTTAAATTCATTTCAGTCAGTAGTTATGGGGAAATTTAAAGCACATTCAAATTTTGCAAGTATTAAAGAAAGATATAAGGCCATTATTTCCGGTGACTCGGAATAAAATGGAAATAATGCATTTTTAATATGCCGTAGGAAAAACCGACATGCATGTATAAGTTTGCATGCGAAGGTTGCGTGCCCAAGTTTTTGATGTTAGAGAAATTGATAAGAAACCAGCGGAAATATACAAAACAAATAAAAACTCCGCCTCTTTGTTACTAGAAATATTTGCCGTAAATACATTAGATTTGCAGCACATGCTTAGAATACTACATTTTATTAGTAGTGTACTCTGTCAAAGAAAAAAAATATAGATATTATTCAATATTGCTTCTCAGTTAGTCCAATTAGTATGTATGTTTGGTCGACTAAAGTAATGTTCCAGAAATGTAAAGGAAAAACAAAATTGAAAAAAAGAACTTTGGAAGAGTTTGTGTATGTATGTTGAGACATTTTTTTTTCGGGCAAGTTCATATTTCCCAAGGGCAAGTTCAATTTTCCAGTCAGCTTGCCCTGGGCAAGTTGAATTTCGTAAATCGTATGCATGTATGTATGTATGTATCACGTTTAACGGTACATCACCACAATCTTGGCTGCATAGCGTCTAAAAGTTTCGGTATTCAGAAAGCATATAACAATAAGGGCAATCTTCTATGTTGAATTATACCTTCTCTGTTGGAGAATAAAAACGTCAAGGTTGTCTTCATATGTCGACCGTTGCGACATGTATGAAGGCGCATCGCGCTTAGTTGCATACCGATCAAATATATTGCATAATTGGTTCTTACATCATACAGTTTTATAGATTGATTTCTTCGTCGAGTAGACGTGTCAGACCAGTCTTATGGCGCTGTCGAAATAATGTTAAAAACGTTGAACAAAAGAGCTAAAACAGTTTCACAGATAGGAAAAGTTTCGGAAGTAAAAACGTTCAGATACAGCCATTTGATTGTACATGTAGATGAATTACAATTGATATGGCATGGTTGGGGCACACGTTTCCTCAAAGCAAATCTTGGTAATTACAATTCGAACAGAATGCTTGGCACCGTACCTACGTTCTTCGATTGTTTGACAAATCATCGCTAAATAAAATCGATCTGTTTGTCAACCATATTATTAATAATCACAAAGCAAATGATTAATTAATAATGACATAGCGCTATATAAAAATGACCGTTGCGTGTGTGTGTGATTTGGATTTTTAACGTAGCTTTAACAATTTTTCAGTCATTTAGCTACGATGTCTGCAGTGTAGCAGTTTAGAGCGATGCCTAGCACTGGGGCTTCATGCCGCACACATGTAGCATGACGTCCCATCCAGTCACATTATCCTGACACCATGCGAACCAGTCCTAACATTAACCTCTTAATGCTGAGCGCCTAGCGAGGCAGATGTTAGTACCTTTATTTTTTTTTATAAGTCTTTGGTATGACTAGGCCGAGTTGCTATTGGCAGCTGGATATATTGTATGCTTTATTGACAGTATGTGCTAGTCTGGTGACGTTTTTATAGGTTAATGCATTTTTATGGGAAATATGAATGATTTTCTTTTTCTGAGCTATACTGTATTCCTAACGTCGTGCATTATAGCTCAGATAAAATCGAGTAATAAGTTCCGGTACAAAAGTCTTTTTATTATTTTACTCAGTATGTCATTTTGCTTTTCTGCCAAAGGATGGGTAATAAAAAGAACACACTACAAGGAAGAAAGTAATTGAATTTCTGCTAGATTCCGAAGTAAATACATAACCATAGTTACACAAACTCGCAATTACAGTATTCATGCTCATGTACCAACACCCAGCGACCTTTGAACTTGGTAGCTCAGTCATTCCTTTAAAAAGGAAATCTCATTTTGGTCTTTTAAAAATTGAAACTTAGACTCGTATTGTGAATGAATACACCTTGGATCAACATTCCCAGTTTGTCTAGAATGGAGGAATTTTGTTTTCTGTCGATCAAACTAAATTCTACTTATCTAGTTGTGATGGACTGGAGTTACTAGCAGGATCAATTCCGGACGATGTGCATGTGGCTGGAGGGACTTACCTTGCAGCAAGCTGTACGTTTGTTTGTATTCTGCCACTGTTTGTTTGAAATCATAAGGTAGAAATGATATGAAATTTTTTCAAACTTAACTTCTCAAGAAGATGTATTATAAAATATTGTTTATTAGGGAATTGCCAATTTGTTTCGTTTTATTGAGTGCAGTAAATTCTCCTTTGGAATGTGTTTTATGTTGGAAATGTTGTCTATATTGTAATACAGTTTCTCTCTGGATCAATTTTTCAAAGCCATGTAGTTCTAATTAGCAGAAATAACAAAGAAAGTACATTTTGAGTAAATTCAAGATGCAGAAGTGCAAGTACATCTATCGTCATTGTTATTACTAGTTATAGATGACATATTTGTATGCAGTCACTTGCATAATCTTTATTGGAGGAACTCCAGCTACATGACCTGTATGACTTGTTACATGAATCAAAACATTTTCTCAGAAAAAAGTAAAACATGGAGAATTCCAAAGCATCTGAGGTGTAAGAACCCATTTCGCAGCGGATCGAAGGCTTCTTCGTCATCGAGGCTCTTGCATTCCTACCAAATCTCTCCTACATTTGTATTTTATTTATATAAAAAAAAGTTGTGCTTGTACTGACTAGTATAATGGGCCGACTCTGAGAGAGACCGGATAGCCCTTGACGGTAAAATGCCTTTATATGCTGTTTTTTAGACACTAGAGAGCACGGTTCATAGTCTAAACCATTCAATTTTGCTAATTGTTATTAACATTTTCTGCTTAAGAAAGTGTTTAAATTGTCATAATGGAATTTTTAAAACTGCATGTCTCGAGTTTGTTGAGATAAAGCCATCGCTAGACATTGCAGATATCAAATTCAGTCGTTTGCTTGGTTGAAAATTTCGTTTGTGACTCAGTGAACTCATCCATATCATTAGTTTTAACATCTCTAGTTTCAATTCGCTCAAACAACATGCTTAGTTCGTCCACAGACAAATCTAATGAATCAATAGCTCAGGCCTCTGGTACATGAACGTTGATTGTTTGCAATAAAAAGTATTAACTAACACACAATACTATTTTAGACACATGTGCCGTGCAGTATGGGGAAATATTACACTATTTTGATAATATAATGTGAGTGTGATTTGGATTTTCAATGTGGCTTTAACAGTTTTTGAGTGATATCGCTACGATGTCTGCAGTGTGTCAGCTCATAGCACTGGGGCATCATACCGCAGACATGTAGCATCATGTCCCACCCAGTCACCAGGCCGACCAGTTCTAACACTTACCTCATAATGCTAAGCTCAAAGCGAGGCAGCTGGTATTATCATTTATATGAATTTGGTATAACTTGGCCGTGGTTTGAACCTGCGACCTCCCGCATCTAAGGCGTACGCTCTAACCACTTAGGCCACAGGAGCAGTCCATCTATTTCAGTAATGGGTGTCGTTTGTATTGCCATTGTTATTACTTGTTATAGATGACTGTAACTTTTTTTTTAAAGCTACGTGAAAAATCCAAATCACACACACGCACGCACGCAAACAGATACACACACTGAAATAGTCGTTACTGAATGCCTATTTGACCTGTATGACATGTCCTGTAGGAGATTACAAATCTTACTGGAATAACTCTTGTTAGTGAGGAATTAAAACAAAATTTATCTTTTTTGCATGAAGGATATCCTCATTTGGAAAAGTGACAAGCCGACTTTTTGTTATCGACCCCACCGCACCAACGCTCAGTCAGTATGATTGTGCATGCTATACAAACCTTCTTCACTGGTAGTTACAGCTCTTTTGTGTGCATGTGTTTATAAATTCTTTGCGTATATGCAAGAGATGGATGAGCGTATCTGACTTAATTGCATGTGCTACTTGGATACCCATCGTGTTTTAGAGTAACTAAGTGATACATTTAAATGCATGAAACACGCACGTGTGTGACTATTTACTTATGTGAAATGAACGGATTTAATGAGTAAATATCGTGTTTCTAAACTCCAAAACAAAGTATACCTGGAGGGTAAGAATAAAAAAGCATAATTTTATTACGTGTCTGCTCACAGTGTAACTGTTATGTTCATGTTAGCATTTCACTAGCGGCTGAGGGCATTTCATTTGCACAATTTGTGTTTTAAAGATCAAGTACCGCTCATTCGTATAGACATGTTAAATAATACAACAAACCTTCTGCTCGTTATTTAGATAGATTCTGCTTCATTTGAAAAGTGATTTTAGGTAACGGTTCAAATTGTGGACACAAATGCATTTCCGGTGGCAGTTATGTTGCCTGCGACGCACCACTCTGCACTATAGTCGCTAAATAAACAATTCAGCCATCTGCCGATTTTCTATTCAGTTTTTGATGTTACCCTACGCCGACCAACTCTGAGGTCACGTCTTTATGTTAAGAGCAACCAATTGCATGCAGTTCCAAACACGTGACACCATTACTCTGTTAATTTTCATGAATACTGAAGTCAATCTAATACATATCTTGGAAGTAATTTTAAACTAAGCACAATTCTTTCAAAAAGAGTGTGCTAATATGTGTTTTTACAAAGCCTAAAAATTGCCGATGCTTATTGGAGCAGTTCCGTTATCAAGTCTTCATTTTGGGAGGTGCGTAGTTTTGCACGTTGTAAAGCTCTTCAGTTTCGGGAGGTACCTAAATCTTGTTTGTGGTTCGCAATCCCATAATGCATACATAGAAGTGATCGGTTTAAAAAAAAAAAACAAAAAAAAAAAAACCGGAACTTGTTACGTTTGCCGACGCATGTGACTGATTTCCCATTGACAGCTGGCAATAATTCATTTTGTATAAGTCAGCCCGTTGTTCGCTTTCCAGTCAAATCGCAAGTTATAGCCATGAATTGTTACCCACTTTAAATTTAACAACTGGTTCATATTTTTTTTCAGAGGTCTTCTAACACTGACCTAGAGGTACACGGTATTTTGGGTATACCGGTTTACCGCGGTATATTTTTCCGGTGGTAGCTATCACGGTACTTTTTCATTGTCCCGGTGTGTGGGTAGTTTCCGTAAGTAAGGAATGTACGGAAATTTCCGAGGAATCTTGTTACGACTTTAATGATATTAACAGCGTGTTTTTTATTATTCATGATAAAATAGTTCAAATTATTATTTTTGATTTCTTTCTGTCACAAATTAATGGTGAATATTACAAATATAATCATAATTATGATCCTTTCATCATGAGCTTGACGCGTGTCACTTTGTTATGTATATTTAGTTTTATTGTGTGCTTGACCTTGGTTCATTATTGAGGATGGAGATTTTGTGCGTACCTGATATTTCTCTTGGTTTTAAGTTATAAATATCTGTTTACTTGGGCTTGAGTTCAAGATCTAGCCTTGACTGTGACCTTAGAATGTTCTAGAAGCGAATGCCTTTTCAAATTTGATGGGAAAATTACTAACATCCTGGTCATCTTATTGTTTTGTAGGTTTTTCTGTAAATATGTTGCCAGCAAAATTATTCATTCCTATTTAAATTTCATTATGGAATCACTTTTAGCTGTGTTCAGATATAATTTGACACTAATTATTTATTTACCTTATTCGTTGGAATTACAAAGTGGTCTTTGACATTTTGAACTAAAACTATACTTTGGGATTATCGAGGACTCATTCAAAGACATTCTGGATTATATCATTTTTATACATCAAGACTATTGGTACATAGGCACATACAAGATTGGAATACATTTTGTTGCACCATTGGAATTTATTCGGAACACTCGAAACTTTCGACTTGCGATATAATTTTTAGGGTTATTGCGATTTAATTTAATTAATTCACAATTAATTTAATTGATTCACAATACTGTTAGTTACTTTTAAATTTTCACTTTGTATTCTAGAGAATTATATTTGTTGATTTTTCATAAACCCGTTGGCTTTACGTTTTCTGTTACTTAGTTTAAGAACAGAGAGTAGTAACGCGGTGGCCAAATGTAATGTTGTGACACATATTCGGGCCAAATTCAACTTTAGGAAAAAAATTCGGATTAAAGAAAACAGAAGAAAAAAATAAAAACAGGAATACATTTCATGTTTAACCAAGTTTATTAACGAATGTGAATGTGTTAAGTATGTGTATTCCTTTGTAAGACAGCAAATCACACTACGATTTTCAGAAGCGCACTTGTTTTCAGTCTGAAATGTATGTAATTTCTCAAGCCCACTAAATAGTTTCTCGTTGATTGACTAATTGTGTTTTACGTTTAGAGAGGGCCACTCTCTTAAATATCTTGCCGGGTGTTGGCATCAAACCCCGACCAAGCCATATCCAAAGAATTTTAAAAATGGCACTAACAGCTACCTTGCATGAATCTCAGCATTAAGAGGTTAGTGTTAGGACTGGTCGGCATGGTATCAGGATAATGGGACATATTGCTACATGTCTGCGGCATGATGCCCCAGCGCTAGACATAACTATAAACTACTACAATGCAGACATCGTAGCGATATGATTAAAATTGTTCAAAGCTACGTTAAAAATCTAACACACACACACACACACACACACACACACACACACACACACAACGTGTTCACTAATGAGGTAATCTTGCACCTGACTAACTTTAACCACACTAGAGGTCGTATTTCTAATCTGATTCTGATCAAAAACTTGGAATATACGCTTATATCAATAACATCGGAAGAAAATCGATAATGAGCGAGATCCATGCTTACTAATGAAGTGTGTGTGTGTGTGCGTGCGTGTGTGTGTGTGTGTGTGTGTTGGATTTTTAACGTAGCTTTATCAATTTTTCAGTCATATCGCTACGATGTCTGCAGTGTGGCACTTTATAGTGATGTCTAGCACTGGGGCATCATGCCGCAGACATGTAGCATCGTATCTCACATCATCCTGACACCAGGCCGACTAGTCCTAACACTAACCTCTTAATGCATAGCGAGGCAGCTGTTAGTATCATATTTTCAGAAGTCTTTGGTATGACTGGACCGGGGTTTCGAACCCGCGACCTCCCGCATCCGAGGCGGACGCCCTAACCACTAGGCCATCGGAGCGGTCTGCTAATGAAGTGATCTTGCATCTAATTTGCAGAGCTTGTTACCAATCTAGAAGCCATATTTGTGATCGGAGTTTCATCATACATGAACTATGTAGGCTCATATCATGATCTTGGATGGATTTCGATAAAGTGTAAGATTCAGGTATAATCATGCTGTAAAATCTTGCATTTGATTGGATGACCTTCTGGAGGACAGATTTCTGATCCTATTTTAGACTTGGAATACATGTTTTTAAAGTATCTCAGATAGCTTCGATAAAGATTGGGATTCGGGGATTGTTTTAAAGTTATTATGCATCTGATTGGATGAGCTTGTTAACATCAGACTTTGATTACAACTGGAATATGGACTTCTATCATCGAGATTTTGAGTAATTCCGAAGTAAGCTGGATGAATGCATATTAATGCGGTGATCTTACTCCTGAGTGGCTGAGATAGTTACCACTCTTGAAAGCATATATCTCAGTTGTTAGAAGTAATATCATCAGGATCGTAGAAGACATGCATTACTAATTATGATTTTATCTTTAGAAATGACTTATATCGGAGTATAGTAAAATAGATATTATCTACATGATATAACTTTTTGTAGATTGTTGACATTGTCCATATTCTGGCAATATTACATAAGTCTGTTTTGTCAAAACTGTCATCTGTTAAGTTATATAATCAGGTGAGCGATATCAGGCCCAATATGGCCTTTTATTTATTTTTTTTCTCTTCAGCTCAAATTTATTATATAATTCTCTAGTTTTGTCCACTTTTTTATGAGACTCACTTCTGCAAACTGACCCGCATTATGCAACATTATGTTAATACTCACTCCAGGTCGCTTCTGATAACCATAGGTAATGGGATGAAGAGATACCAGGTAAGATGACTGATACAGATAAAGGTATTAGTGTACTAATTAAATTCCTTATATAATTTCCTCTTTATCCACATTTGTGACGAAGTATGATGCATGAATCAAAAGTTCAGACAACTAAAACTATTTTACTTATTTTAAGTACAGATTTAAATCAGCGCAGGTTATGTTGAATTTTCTGGAAAAAATATTTGCCTTTGAAAGAAACGAACTCAAACATTATTGCAAGTGATCTTTCAGGAACCACCACAATTACACCTGTGTGCTCTGTCGTCCAACGCAAAATCGCAGCTGAATAAACATTATGCTTTATGTTTAGGCTTCGTTGGTTCTTTATTTTGAACGTAAGTAATATTATTGCTGCTTAGTAAATCTCCAGGAACAATCACATTGAGATTAATAACAAAAATTTTAAGGACTACAGTAAGATACAATAACAGTTTATTGGATCAGTGTTTGTAGTGATACTTGGAGATGATCAATTATGGAGATGATCAATTATATAACGTTGGGTAGAAGATGATTCGTTAATCTGGTCGGTCTTGGGTAAGTGTTTCGGAGCCTGCCGCACCATAAGCCTTAAAGGTGACTGGCCACCTATATTGTACAAACGTGTGATAATATTATAGTCATAAACAACACGCATTTGCTATGTATGCACACCATAAAAATGTTTAATTAGACTTAAAAATCCGCTTTTATAAATGAAACAATTATTCGGCAATCTCCGTAAACAATCGGTAGTTTCCGCGTGCCTAAAACGGATATGACGTACATTTATCTCTTCTCTTCAACCTAGCCATTCAAATGTTTAATTTCCCCACGTAAATGTCTATGTGATATATCTTAAGATCGTGCTTTTGTACAGCAAATATGGTGCACTGTGTTGCATATGGATATAACCGAAAGACCCTGTTTACCAGAAAAAAAAAGTGGATTCAAGCTGTGGGATCGAATAGGGTGAAGGAATGAGAAAGTTATATCATTTATGCCGGATTATAGTCAATTTGGCCCAAAGACAATTCGGCCAACTCGAAAGGCAATTCGGCCCAACTTAACAATAGTTTGAACAAGTTCTTTTTCTTCAAACAACAAGTAGATACTATGTAAGATACGTTTTAGGAATAGGTTTTATGACAAAAACTAAATTTAAACAAACTGTCTTAATATTCTTTCAAAGAAAATAATCATACTTCGTAACGTACATATATATCAGAGAAAACACAAACTGACATATCTTGCTCGTTCTAATTAAAATATTTATATACATTTTTTTATGCTAAAAAAAATATATGCATCTGCACAACGACATTCTCAATGTAAGTCTTCCGGTAAAATTATCAATATTGATTTATAAAACAATATTCTACAGAATATGTATACAGTTTTCTAAGGGTAGTGTAAATGAGATGTTATAACAAATATATTTAATTTTAGGGCTTCAGGTTGTAACACTGCTGCATATAATACACACTCGATTACACATGAGAGAGAGAGAGAGAGAGAGAGAGAGAGAGAGAGAGAGAGAATAATGTTGAGCATTTTGTCAGTGTTTAGTTGCTGCAATATGAAGCTCTTACCAGTTAATTTTGTTGTTTGTATTTTTCAAGTTGTTTTAGTGTGTGCGCGCGTAAATTAAAAGCTTGTCATTACTAGTCAATATCGTCAATCATATTTGCTCCATTATTCCATACAAATAAGAAAGGAAATAATTTTGTGTTGAATTTGTGCCCCCCCCACTTTGCAAGGTACAAAAAATTGATAAACATAAACTTACTTGAAAATAAAATGAAAGAAACTAACCTTGCATTGTTATCATTTATTCCTTCTTTTTTCATCATGCGAAATTTATTAAAGAAAAAAATATATCCACGAACTCCGTGTATGTAGTGGATGCCGACTTGCGTATGCATCCTTACTGTAGTGTGTATCGCTTATGTCAAATAACAAAATCACAAAGGAGATGAAAATATCACCCAACTGCTTGAAGGCAATTGCCATTCATGCATGACAAGTTAAAAGGTGCAAACTGACCAATACTGTATTATATCCAGGTTAACTATACGACGGTATCTTGCAAATTAAAATCATCATTTTAAAATACATCCACTGTGAGTGCAAATGAGAATCTTTTCGCTAGCATGAGTTACAGAAGTGTTATTAAAGCAAGTTATTGTTGTGTATACTATTTGCCCTGCAAACATCAATTATGATTACATCTGGCAAACAAATAGAAGCCCGGGTGATGGATAAACACAACTGGCTGCGAGCAATAAACTCCTTGCTTAAACTTACCAACAGGATGTCAAATACAAATGTTATTTTATTACAAAGCAAACCAACCCTGGAAACTGACATTGGTATCTTTTTAAGTGTGCCGATTTTTTCTTATGAAGGTGGCCGACATAAGGAAGCCATGTTTGGTTCATTTGGATTCTTTTAAGTGTGCCAATTTCTTCTTTTTTTAATCAAGTCGGCCGACATAGGGAAACAAACATTGATTCCTTTTTACCTGTATTAATGGGAATTTTCAAAATAAATTGAAACAATGGAACAGTTTTGAAAGTGACACAATCTAGTACCTCATGCACGCATATCGATATAAGGCTGAACAGTAAATTAGTTTTCAGTAGTTTTATCTAAATGTTCCCTATCCATAGTTTATAATGTTTTATTTTTTGACAACAAGAAGCATGTACTTAGTCTTGTGGGGATAAATGTACGTCATTTCCGGTTGGCGTCCTCTATAGGTGGGAAATTGTAGCTAAGGGGAAGTAACAGCGTTGTATATGTCTTTTTCGAGTAATTAAATTATCGTTTCTTCTTAACACTTGCTAATGTTGTCGTTGTCTCTATACACAATGTACAATGTATTCCAATGTTAAGCGCTTTCATCTCAAATATATGAGAGTGAGGGGGTCTTAGAGTCAATAATAGACGTGTCAATTACACATTGTGATTGGTTAGTAACTGTTTACTTATGGTAACTCTTCAATTTATGTCAAGTCACGTTTCATTGATGAGAGCCTGCTAGTTACATTTCCGCATGTAAATTGCATTGCAAATCATAAATAAACCCCACTTGCATTTAGCACGAATTTCTCGGTCTATCATTGTTGCAATGGAGGAAGATGAATACTTCAATTATTGTAACTGTTTACACAGCATATCATCAAATACGTTGCAAAATAGAAAAGAAAACGTATAGCATTGGTGCAACCTAATAAGACAATAACATGGATCATATCATCCTTGATGTCTAAGATAAAACAATAGCATGACGCATAACATCTTTGATGTCAAAGATAAGACATAGCATGGAGCATGTCATCCTTGATGTCAAAGAAAAGACAACAGCATGGAGCATGTCATCCTTGATGTCAGAGAGAAGACAATAGCATGAAAGCATAACATCTTTGATGTCTTAGATAAGAGTATTGCATGAAGCATGTCATCCTTGATGTCTAAGATGGAATATGCATATCCCGCAGATTTTAAACATTTTGCAACGATGACCCTACATGTATCACATACAAGCCAATAAATCATTTTGTTTTCGGTGATGTCAATTTCAACTTTTTTGTCTTTCTTAGTGCATATTGTAGTTGTTTTGGCTATGTACATGCTTTGCTGAGAAAATGTAACCCATAACTCCACGACATTGCTCCTTCTGGCTGGCTAACTCCTTATATCTTAACGAACGTAAATGAGAATGTTCTATTCCACTTGTCTGACATAAGTGACTGTCATAAGGTCGACTTACACTGCTTGTCTTTTCCATATATGATGCAACAGATGTGACAGCCATGAAGTCTATTTACTCTGTTTTGTCGGATGTGATGCATCATATGTAAGTTTCCACGCCGTGTAAACAGGTCTCCGTTTTTATGCCAGTGATGCATCATATGCTATTTTCCACGCAGTGTAAACTGCTCTCTCCGATTTTTGGGCACTTTTACAATATTTGTAAAGCTTGATAAACGCTCTATTTTATATCGAAATCCCTAAGATCGTGGAGGTTTTGTACGGTGCAGATGTAAAAGTCTGCTTGCATGAGGTTTCAGAAAAAGAAACTGTTAGGCCACAGTATAATAATAACAAAAATACAGAAGCTTTTTCTGCCCGAACTACGTAGCATTAACCGACGTGATACCACATCAGGTTTTGTATCAAAATGAACATTGGCGAAGATTCGCGTGCACAGAACATAACGAAGTCGAGAAAGAAGTAACTATACAATGCCGTACAGATAACGAAACTCACCAATAGACTTCGAGATTATGATCTAACTTTAAGTTTCCGAATTCTTTCAGGAGATCAAGTTCTCTGCGTTTCAAGGGCTCCGTTTCAAGGTCCTATCACTTGGAGTGTTTAAGTTATGAGAAATGTAGTTTTAAACATAGGTTGTCCAGCTTTCTGAATCATACATAAAAGATAATCTACACCTCTGTGTGCATTATTTTCTAAGTTTTCACATAGATACATAATTGTTGTGTCATGTAATTTTCACAAGCAAATCTTCTGCCATTCGTGGTATTCGTATACTTCGAGGCCATTCACGAGCATGCATTTTGCATTACTGTTTCTGACCTAGGGGAGACAACTCGAAAAATACACACGCTAGAAAAATTATTAGATGGACCATTTTTTTTTTGGTACTGTAAATTCCACAGCCCTATAAATAAATTAGAAGACGCAATCATAGAATCAAAGACACTTTGGCCAATAATATTGTCAAGATGCACCAATGACCTACTGTCCCTGCCATTAAATCATGTTTTTTGCTTTGGTTTGATCAATGATGTTGCACTCCTATTAACAACTGTATCTTGTAACACATTCCATTTTTTCACCAACGTCATTATCTGCAGATTCATATATACACCTATTTGTTTTGGTCGGATGAAATTTTATCTTTAAAAAAACGAACTCTAATGGTAAAATCACCTTCAGTTAATTAGTGAAAACCATTCAGGTCAATTGAAACTCATATTTTACTCAGACAACAAAACTCATCACTGTCAATATTTTTTTTAAAAAATGATCGATCCCTCCCGGGATATATATTATATGTGGGGGAAACAAACCAGAATATCATTGTCCATGGATATTACAATATTATCAAATAGCAATA